>CAUYON010154105.1:0-61186 GCA_963573935.1 Arctocebus calabarensis
CCCGCCAAACAACATTCACAGCTGCAACCAAAAAATGGCCGGGCGTTGTGGCGGGTGCCGTAGTCCCAGCTACTTGGGAGGCAGAGGCAGGAGACTCGCTTGAGCCCAGGAATTGGAGGTTGCTGTTAGCTGTAATGCCACGGTACTCTATCCAGGGTGACAGCTTGAGGCTCTGTCTCAAAAAAAAAAAAAAAAAAAGTAAAATTACCTTCTTTTCCCCCAATAATATTCCTTCTTCTGCAGTGTGTTTTGTCCAATTTTGATATAGTCACTATAGCTTTCTTATTTGCATGGTCTATCTTTCGCACCATTACCTTTAACCCATATAGGCCTTTATTTCTCAAGTGTGTTTCTATGGAAAACATATCTTTGATTTTTAATTCAATATTACAGTTTCTGCCTTTTAATTGGGATGTTTAAACAATTTATACTTACTATAATTATCGGTGTGGCTAGCTTTAAAGTGATAGTCTTGCTATTTGTTTTCTATTTGTCCGATGTGTTCTTTGTTCCTTCTCTCTCTCCCTCTTTTTTTTTTTTTTTGCTTTAGTTTGAATTATTTCAGTTACTTATTTTTCACTCCATATATTATCCTCATGATCAGTTTACTGCCTGTGTATCTTTGTATTTTTTTAGAGTTGCTTTCCTGCTTATAATACACATCTTTAACTTATCCATTTCTATCTTCAAATAACAGTATATCACTTTGTATATCATGGAAGACTTTAAAACAATATACTTCCATTTTTCCACTCCTGCTCTTTGTGCTATTATCATATACTGATTTATTTAATATGTTATTAATTTTTGCTTTAAATAATAATTACCTTTTATACTTTTTTTTTAGAGACAGATTCTCACTTTGTCACCTTTAGTAGAGTGCCATGGCATCACAGCTCACAGCCACCTCCAGCTCTTGGGCTTAGGCAATTCTCTTGCCTTAGCCTCCCAAGTAGCTAGGACTATAGGCACCCACCATTATGCCCAGCTATTTCTTATTGCAGTTTGTCTGGGGCTGGGTTTGAACCCACCACCCTCAGTATATGGAGCCAGCACCCTACTCACTGAGCCACAGGCACTGGCCCCTTTTATACATATTTTAAAATGAGGCCAGGGAATAGTGACTCATGCCTATAATCCCAGCAATTTAGGAGACCAAAGTGAGAGGTTCACTTGAGGCCAGGAGTTCGAGACTAGCTGGGCAACATAGCAACACCTCATTTCTACAAAAATATTTTTAAAAATTAACCAGGGATAAAGATATGCACTAGTAGTCTCAGCTACTTGAGAGGCTAACATAAAAGGATTGCTTGAGCTTAGGAATTTGAAGTTACAGTGACTATGATCACGGAACTGCACTCCAACCCTGGTGACAGAGACAGACCCTGTCTCTAAATAATAATAACAATATAACTTTTCTATTTATTCACTTAGTGACTGTTTCACATGCTCTTTTTAATCTTTTGTTCTTGTATGTATTATCAATTTTCTTTAGCCTGAAAAACTTCCTTTAATATTTTTGGTAATGCAGTTATGCTGAAATCAATTTTTTCATTGTTCCTCTGCCTGAAAAGTTCTATTTTGCTCTCATTTTGAGTGATGTTTTTGAATAAAGAATTGTAGGTTGGCAGATTTTCCTTCTTCCAGGTCTTTAAAGATGTCCATCTATTGCCTGCTGGCTCACATAGTTTGTGATAAGAAATCTGCTGTAATTCTTGTCTTTCATTGGATACTAAGCATTATGAATTTTATATTTTTGGTTGCTGAATTCTGTAATATTTCTTTAATTTTGGACAATTAGGTTTAGAATAACTTTGTACCTTTTAAGGATTATTTCTAAGCTTTATAAATATGGGTTTAGAACAGCCTTTAGTCTAGGACTAATTTAGCTCCCACTACTTCAGCAGTGCCTTTCCAAGGATTCTAAGTCCTTGTGTATTACAGGGTCTTTCTACTCTGACTGATGCAAACACAAATTATTTTCAGTCCTGCATGAACTCTGGGAATTGTTCTGCCTACTCCTTTCCAGTTGTCTTGAGTACTTTCTCTCATGCATTTGCAGATCAGTCCTTAGTGAAAGACTCCAGGGAAGCCTGTCTTTAGAATGCCAGAGTTGTTTTCCTCTCTCTATTGCCACCCCTCCCCTCCCCCCTTTCTCTCCCCTCTCCTATCCTCTCTTCTCCCTCTCCAGTTCATCTCTCCATTTCTTTGTCCCACAAATTCTAGCCACTTTGCCCTCCTGAATATCTAACCTCTGTCTCCTCAACTCAGTGAGACTCCTGGGCTGTTTGGGTACCCCCCTCCCTGTACTGCATCCTGACTGCCTCCAGGAAATAAACTGGAATAATCATAGGGTTTACTTGGTTTCCCTTTCTGAGAGATTTTAGGCTTGTGTTGTCTATCACCTAATGTCTGAAAATCATTGCTATATTGTATCCATTTTTTTGTTTGTTTAAGGTAGAAAGTAAATCTGGTCCCTGTTTGTTTAGCTTGTAAGTAGAAGTCTCCAACTTATTTTCTAGGCGCCTCACATGTTGACAGTAGATTCCTTCCTTTAAAGAAGCTCTGTCACTTATGATATGGATTTTGAATAGTTTAAAAGTAGATCTGATCTGGGCATGGTGGCTCACACTTGTAATCCTTGCACTCTGGGAGGTTGAGGTGGGAGGATAGCTTGAGCTCACCAGTTAGAGACCAGCCTGGGCAAGAGCATGACCCTATCTCTACTAAAAATAGAAAAACTGAGGCAAGAGGATCACTTGAGCCCAAGAGTTGGAGGTTGCTGTGAGCTATGATGCCATGGCATTCTACTCAGGATGATGACTTGAGATTCTGTCTCAAAAAACAAATGAATAAAAAATAAAAGCAGATCTGTATTTAAAGTAACAAAGTCATACATCTAGATAAACCAAAATAGATTTAGGAGATTTGAATCTTCTCTACATTGCTGTCTATCATATGATTAGAGACAAATTCATTGCCATTAGAATGGCAAGAGAGTGTTAAAGAATTTCAAAATACAGCTTAGGCTCTCCCTTTCCCTCTCCTTCTCTTAGGCTCCTTCCTCTCTCTCTCTCTTCTGTTTAAAAAAAAAAAAACAGAAACAAAAACAAAACACTAGGGCTCAGGCAGACTAGAAACTCTATGTAAATTCCTTGTCAGTGGTCTTCAGTGTTTAAATGTTTGTTCTCATGTCTCATCCCAATATTCAAACTAGGAGTAGAACATTCAGAACCACTGAGATACAAATCAAAACAGTAGTGTGAGAATCTGACAAATTAATGTTAATAGTATTTAAGCTATGGAAGCCTCCACTAAATACTGACTGCCTGACCCCAAAGTTAATTTATTTCTCCATGTCCTTGCTGGGCACATTAAAAATAAGTGAGGCTAATTATAATAATCTGTCCTGGGGCCAAATTGTGTGGGACAATAAATCATTCTCAACTGTTAACCTTATGTGTGTGTGTCTGTCTGTCTGTCTGTCAGAGAGAGGGAGAAAGAATACAGTACAAATACATATGGTCATTTATTTATTTAGCATCTTATGCTAGGCATCTCAATCTTCATAATCACTTCTTAAATTCAGATTTTAGTTATACATATTAGGTACTCACTGAAAGTGCTGATATCTATAGATAATAAATAAGATGTTCAAGTGTTTCCACTATACTACAATATCTCTCACAATACCATGCCATGCTATGATATCGCTTACCCTCAGTAGCACCATAATTCATTTGTCAGTAGACCAAAAACACAACCTTAGGCCAGTCATATTGCCACTGTGTCCTGTGTGCCACAAGAGGTATTGTGAAACAGAGTTGGATAGATAATCACAGCTTCTTTTATTAGAAAATAATTTGAAGGCTTGATGCCTGTAGCTCAAGTGGCTAAGGCACCAGTCACATACACCAGAGCTGGTGTGTTCGAAGCTAGCCTGGGCTTGCCAAACAACAATGACAACTACAACCAAAAAATAGCCAGGCATTGTGGCAGGTGCCTATAGTCCCAGCTACTTGGGAGTCTGAGACAAGAGAATCGCTTAAACCCAGGAGTTGGAGGTTGCTGTGAGCTGTGATGCCACAGCCTTCTACCCAGGACAACAGCTTGAGGCTCTGTCTCAAAAAAAAAAGAAAGAAAAGAAAAATAATGTGAAGTTCATGGTTTACATAAATGGATCAAAACAACAATAAAGCAGTAAAGACAGTATTCTATTATCTATACAGGAATATTTAGCTGAAAAAGACTGATACATCCCCGGTGCCATGCCACCTGTTGCTCAGAGAGGAGCCCTTTCGTTTGAGGTTGTCGTCAGCATGAGCAATATCTGACTGTGTCTGCAACTCTGTCCTTTAAACCTATGATCTTCATAAAGAGCCTTCACCTTTGAGATTGCCACTGTGGAATGAATTTTCTATGGTGGCTTTCTAGCTGTGCCATTTTGTATAAGGTCCTGCATCAACTACTTTGCTTGTGTGCTCCTTGATTTCATTCATCATGATGAAGCTATGTCAGGCTCCCGCTGTCGTTTCTTTCTGCCACCTGTGTGTCAGTATCTGATATTGGGGGAATGGCTGTATTTCAAGTCTTCATTATTAAATAGCAGGCTCCATAAGTGCTTGTTAATTTAGCAGTGCTTATTATCTTGTTATTTCTGTTATTCATAGTACAAACTACCTTGATTATAATTACTTAAAAATCCATATGTAAGGTCCCTAAGGATAACCCTGAGTTTCTCCTATAAAGTTATAAATGCTACCACACTTTACTTTGGCTTGTGGCTAATTGGGCATTAGTGTCTTACTTTTGAAGTCTACATCAGTTTTGTTCTTTAATTATATTTCTGAATTTGTCAATTAGCATGCTATCTTTCATCTACAATACTGGTGCTACTGATTCCTCATCAGGACTCAAATTTTGTTTTGTTTTCTAGCATTAGTGATAAGTTGCACTGAACTTGAGTATTTGCCATTGACTAGGGTAGATGCTAGATATGGTACATGTATCTGGCAGTGTGTTGGCGAAGGTATTTTTCAGTATGAAATGTGCTAGCCTATATAAGGATTAAGTCTGTAACTTTGATTTTATTAGGCAATCAACAGTTATACTGTTGATTACAGAAAGAGGATTCAGGATTCATATCTCACCTTTTTATTCCTCTTCATTAAAATTTAGGGTGAAGCTAGTGGTCATTAAATAGGTAGAATGATATTTAATGTTTGCATACATGTATGTTATAACACCTTAACTATAAGTTACCATATAGTTAAGGGGAAGGCTCTGGACTTGAATTCTGTCTCTTCTAATTAGTGACTAATTATAATTGTAACCTTGGTCAAATTACTTAACCTCTCTGTGTAACTATATCCTAAGACCTTGATATATTCACTTTAGTTCTAACAGGTTTTTTATAGATTTCTTAGGATTCTCTGTAAATACAATCATGTTGTCTGCAAATAAAGACTATTTTACTTCTTCCTTTCCAATCTTTATGTCTTTTTATCTAATGTACTGACTGGCTAGAAACTCCAGTACAATATTGAATAGACAATTCAATGACCATGCTCAGTCTTAGGGGGAAAGCATTCAGTTTTTCACTAAATAAATATCATGTTAGCTGTCTGTTTTTGTTACATGTCCCTTATGAAATTGAGGAAGTTTTCTTCTTTTCCTAGTTGGCTGAGAGTTGCTATGATGATTGATTATCAAATTTTGTCAAGTGATTTTCCTTCACCTACAGGGATAATATGATCACCTTCTTCAGCCTATTAATATGGTTATTTACATTGGTTTTCAAATGTTAAATTTTTCATTAATATAACAAAAAATAAATAGCGATGTTTCAGAATATTTTTCTGTGTATTTTTTGGAAAATGGCAATACCTTAAAATAATTTAAAGCCTCTAGGTTTATTCTCTAATTGTCTCTCAATTTTAAGGACCATATGTTCGAGACATAGTGATCAACAATAATGTATCTTTGGGGGGGGAACACATGATTATCTTAAGCCTTCCTAGTTACTGATTTAAATGTGTTTTAGTGAAATATATAACAGTATAAGGAGACTATAATAATCACACTAGCTTCCGAATCATTTATTTCCCCTGTAATTCTCAGAAATATAATGTTAATTCTTTTGAAATCTTCCTTTTTAAGAAAATGGATATAATGGATAATGATGGGCTAGGTAATACATAACTGTGGAGATCTAATTCGCTCCGTATTTAGAAATCATTTTGGAGTACTAATCACAGTCATCAGAAATGTCCAAGTGCACAGTTTTGGTTCTTCATAAGGTGTTAAACAACAAGAGAAGCCCCATAGTTGGGGCCTTAACTTACCATGCTTGTTACTCAACTGTGACCAAAACGATGTTTATTCTCTTTACAGGAAAATATCTTTCTGTTTGTTACTAGGTGTTACCAGGCCTGTTGCATTATAGTGATTGCTATTTTTGTAAAGAAGACATTTTAAAATCAGCACTTATATATAGTAAGAATGATTCATTCTCACCATTGCCAGTTCCATTCCTACAAATGGAAATAGCACTGAGGGGGACATCAGCTGATTTAATCTTCCATTAAGGTTTTATTTGCATAGCCGTTGATCCCTAAAGGCTTCGCTTGCCCATTACCTCAACAAACCCTTTGTACAAATAAAATTGAATCAAGTAGATGAGTGAGTGTGTCTGGATATCGGCCCTGGAATATCGCTACCCGCTCCTGTGCAGAGCGACATTTCCCAGCCCTCTCTGCACACACACAGCCTGTGGGGTCAAACCCGATTAGGTGCTCCCATCGACTCATTTACAGGGTTGGCCTTTTCAGCTTCAAGAAGCAGCATGACCTGCTCCATTCAGCTGCAGTTCTTAGCCCATTCTTCAGCTCTGCCTCTTACGTTCCCATGGAGTGAGGCTCTGGGCTTCTGCACATGCTCCCTGGGAGAGTCATTCACAAAGACAATCTGCTCTGAAGGGAAAGCCGCAAAGCCAGCTGGGGAAGGAGATGACAGAGAGTCGTGCACCAGAAGGGAAGAGTGAGGCATGTTAAAAATGACTTCAGTGCAGTAATCCCGTAAGGTTTAATACCAATTGAGCTGGTATTTTTTCCTGGAAATTCCAGCCCATTCCAGGCATTCATTTTTTTCTGTGAAGGAGTGGGGGCGGGTTTGATTCTCTCTCTGTGTGACAGGCAATGCAGCCGCAGAGGCAATTAAGCCTTATTGACCTGCACTTCACAAAACTACTAAATATTCAACAAACAGACCTTCCAGAGAAAGAACATGAAGTCATTAGAGTAAGAGTGTTCCCTTTGGGCATTCTTTCAAAATATTTTTATTTAGTTTGGCTGTGAGTAATAATATAACACCACAAGGATAGTTTAAATTGGAGAGTATTTGGTAGAAAACCCATCTCATTTTAAATATGTGACATTCTCTTACCATTATGGGGGTAAATTTCTGACTGTTAGCAGTCAGTTCAGCTCAACAAATACATATTATGAGCTGCCTATCCACTAATGGATGAATGTTACTCTTTGTTCTGGGTAGTCAAAGAGGTGTGTATGGACCAAGAGGCCCAGACGATAGGATTAAGAGAACGCCGACATCTCTGCTAATCCCAGCTAGACAGGTGGGTTGGACCTAGAAAGGGCTAGTCTGAGGTGGCCATTTAGATGTAAAAGAACTCTATTTTATTTTATAATGAGCAATGGTATTTATGTTATTAGATATATATTTTCATTATAGAAGATTGGAGATGGGGAAGCAAAGTCAAGAGAAAACCTGTTATCCCAGCACTGGAGAGTAATATTGTTAACATTTTGTTTTTACATCCTTTTGTTTTTTGAAGTTTGAGTCTATATTTTTTTGAACAACAACAACAAAAAAGAGATCTTTCCTTGTGCTGTCTTTCATAAAATGCTTATTCACCATACTGTGAACCTTTTTGGTCATGAAATATAATAATATTCTACAGAGTATCCCAAAAGCCACCCCAAAAGTTGCCATAAAAAAGAAAAAGAGAAATTTTACCCATTTTGTACCCATCTAAATATACCTTTTTTTTTTTTTATTGAGAAAGAATCTCACTATGTCACCCCAGGTAGAGTGCTATGGTGTCACAGCTCATAGCAACCTCAAACTCTTGGGTTTAATTCTCTTGTCTCAGCCTCCTGAGTAGCTGGGACCACCGGCACCCACCACAACATTCAGCTATTTTTTGGTTGCAGTTGTCATTGTTGGTTAGCTGTCCTGGACCGGGTTCAAACCCGCCAACTTCAGTGTATGTGGCTGGCCCCCTACTCATTGACCTATGGGTGCTGAGCCTAAATATACCTTTATTTACAAAATATTCATTAAAAAATTTTACAAAATATTTACAAAATATTCTCCACATGTCCATCTCTTTGTAAAATTTTGCCACCTATATTGCACCTCTATGTATAATGCATACCCACATTTTTGGCCTAAACTCTCAGGAAAAAAATCTTTTATTTTAATTTTTGAAGGAGGGCAATAGTGCCTCCTCTCTTGTGAGAGGCACGAGGCATGAAGCCAGCTACTGCAGAGAAGCTGGACCAAGCCCAGGTGGCAGGTGAGAGTGGTCCGGATAAACTGAGCACCCAGCCTCTCCCAGTTGTGCCCTTCCAGCCCACCTTTGTCTACAGACCTTTCTTTTCCTATTTCCACCCGTGTCCATTGGTGGGAACATGGCCATGGCTGCTTTGCTGAGAACCCCCCAGGCTTATTTCCCGGGAAGCTGGTGTGAAGGGCCAGGGCTGGCCCTGCCTGAGCCAGGCTCCTGACTGTAGATCCCTCCCTTTCCAGGCTGCCTCATCTCTCACCCAGCTGGCCCCATTCTGAGCCCCCTGGGACATCATACTGAGGAGGAAGAGCCCTGAGTTCTGAGACCCTGATCTACTAGTAGCCACCATTGTGACCATGGCCCTCAGTTCCTATGATGTTTTTGTCTGCAAGGGGACCTGGCAGCAAAGCACAAAAGCTCAAGGATACCTGAGTCCATAGATTGCAGTTTTGAGCCTGTGACTTGCTTGAACTCCCAAAGTGTTGAGTGTGTGTAATTTCCCAAACTTGCCAGTAGGAAGAACCATCTACGATGCTTGTTAACAGAACTGATACCCAAGTCTTTCTCCTAGAGAGCTGACTCGCTGTGTTCGGGTATGGTTCAGGAGTCTCATTTTACCCAGTCCCCCAGATGGTTAGTAGGATTCACAACTTTGGGAAAGGTTGGTGTAGTTTATTCTAACGTGACTGAGTGCCGAAGGATCAGATGGCTCAAGGAGATCACAGTCTAGATACTAAACGGAAACATGAATGCAGGGTACTTCACTAGGGTACCATCGGGGAAGACTAGGGGCCTCAGACTGGGGCCAGCTGCATCAGAGGTGAGACAGCCTCGAAAGGGCAGGGATTAGGAGCCCAGAGCAGGCCGGGCCAGCCCTGGCCCCTACACCAGCTTCCTGGGAAACCAGCCTGCCAGGATTCTCACCAGAGTGGCTATAGCCACATTCCCACTGACAGACATGAGTGGAAATAGGAAATGAGAGGATATGGGGATGAGGGTGGAGCAGGAGGGGACAGTTGGGGGAGGTTAGGCATTCAGGTCGTCCAGACCACTCTCACCTGCCACCGGGGCTCACTGCCAGCTTCTCTGCAGCAGCCAGTTCCACATCTCCTACCTCTCAAGAGAAAAGGAGGCTCCACTGTGCAGCCACTTCCTCCCTCCCTTTGCAGAGGTCTTGATGGTAATCGTCACATTCCTGTCGGCAGGGTGCCCACTTCCAAGATGGTGGCAGCAGGGGTGTCCGGGAGCCATCGGCTGGGTGGGTTGGAGGCTCCTCAGCTGTGGTGCTTACCTGGTGAAGGGGCAGTTGGGGGTGGGGTAGCACAGAGGAGATGCAATTACTGGGTTCCAGGGTGTTATTTTTGATGTCAATATCATTACTGCTTTCTAGAGTTAGGCTTTTAATGTATAAGCATAAGTAAAAGAATTTAAAACATTTATATAGATTTGGAATTAGAATTATCCATGTATAATGAGCATCTTTATCTTTCCCTTAAAAATTTGGGCAAAAAACTGCACATTATACACAGCAAAATATGGCGTATTTTTTCAATTTCCCCCCAATTCACACATCTGTGAGCAGTGAAGGTATGAGAAAGTCTGACCTCTAAGCTAGATACAATTGAACAGCATCAAAGTCTGTGTTTGTATTTACCTACTTGTCTATTCTTACACTCTGATTAAATCCTCACCTTAATATAAAGTCGTTTTCTTCATTGTTCTCAGTATTCGACTAGTCATCTACTGCAAGTAGGCGGGAGATGGGGAGAGAGGAGAATTCCTGAGACTCTAGTTCTCTCCCCTGGGGCCCTCAGGCCCCAGGACAGTGACAGGAAAGCAAGAAGACTGGTATGTCATCTTCAGTCTAGGTCCTAGAGAAAGGGTAAGAGACTTACTAAAAACATCAAAAACAGGATATCT
Source organism: Arctocebus calabarensis (assembly GCA_963573935.1). Taxonomy (NCBI): domain Eukaryota; kingdom Metazoa; phylum Chordata; class Mammalia; order Primates; family Lorisidae; genus Arctocebus; species Arctocebus calabarensis. The sequence goes on from CAUYON010154105.1 coordinate 10,508, forward strand.
CATCTTTAAGAGCTGACTGTCTAGTCAGGAGACAACAAATATCCATGTAAAGCAAGCCAGTGCAAATAACAAATTCATATGATTCAAACTATTTTCTTTTTGGCTAATGATTTAAATATGTTATTCTTTTTGCCTATAAAGTATCTGAAAGAATGTGACCAAAATAGACTAGTTGATTACCTCCCTCCCCAACTTAAAAATCATCCATTGGCTTTTCATCACACTTTATCTAGGGCATTTCAGTTCTGGAAATGGTGAGCAAAGTAATTAGGACCACTGAGGACAACTGAAAAGGCTGAGAGAAATTTTTTTTTTCTCACATGTACTAAAGAGCTAACAGAATAGTAAGACAGGCCTGGGCTAAAATCTGGGGTAAAGCAAGAACCCAGAGGGGTAAACTCAGCACTTGAAATCTCTTTCTCTGAAGGCACTTAGCAGAACCATCTGTGTAGTCAAGCTGAGTTTTTGGTACTCTCATAGGGAGAGGAAGACATGAATCAAAACCAGGAGCCTACCATCAACAAGAAATCTGACAAAATCCTTCCTTCTTTAACCTGGGACTCTGAAGAGTTCTAACTTCAGAGTCAGAGTGAATGAGTAGTAAGCCATTCCTGGAGCAGTTCAAGTTTGTGTCACTTAGATGGTTCACTTTTGACATAAACCAGGGAGGCTTCATACTAGTAGTATCCTCTGATACAGAAGCAAAGAAAAATCCTTTCTAGAGAATGGTGCTGTAATCCTGGGGCTCAAGTTTAATCTTAAAAACATCTCTTTTCTAGTATAACAGCCAGTAATCAAAGATAATCACTTCCACAAAACAAGATACCTTGTGTAACAACCAACAGAAACAACATAAAGAACCCCACAAAAACTTCACGTATTATAATTACTAGACAGACTATAAAGTAATTGTGCTGTCCATGAGTAAAGAGACTTTTAATAAGCTTGAAAATATCTACAAGAAAGGAATCTATAAAAAATGTTATAATGTGTTTGAAACAGAACTAAATAGAACTTCCCAAACTGAAAGATACGATGGCATAAATGAAGAATCCGGTGAGCGTGTTTATCAGCAGACCATACATAGTGGAGGACAGAACTGGAAGATGGGTCTGAAGAAATTATCCAGAATGCAGCAGAGAAGATAAAACAATAGATCATTTACAAGATCAGCTAAAAGAACATAGAGTCTAGAATAAGAACACCTAGTGGTATGCCTTAATGAAAGTCCCAGGAAGTAAAGAAAAAGAGTTTTGGGATAGATCATATTTGAAGAGATGGTGGCAGAGAGTTTCCTTAATTGATGTAAGACAGGAGTCCCTACTGCAAAGGGATACAGCAACTGTGTCTTTGTCTCCGTTTTAAATCTTACCATCTCAGAAAGGCCTTTCCTGACCACCCAATCTCAAATAGCTACCCAATTATTCTTCATCACATCCTTCAACTTGAAGTCCCTAATTAGTTCATATTATGCTCCTATCTGACTTATTAATTGTTCACTTCTCATTCGTGTAAAACACATAAGAGCAGGAACCTGAGTTTAGCAAGTGCTCAGTAAATATTTGCTGATTGAGATACAATGTTCTGATTAAGTCATGGAGAGGTAGGCTGATGGAAAGAAAGAAGTAGAAACAGAAAAACGAAGAAAATCAGAAACTATTTTAAAAACTATTGTGTGCAAAAATGAAGCAGAAAAAAGAGAGAAATGTGTACAAAGGAGTTAAAAGAAAGAGGTAAATACTTTAATTATATAGTATTACTGTTGTGTTTTGGAAAAACTCCTAATTAGAAGGAAAGGAACTAATGAGATCCCCCTATGTAGGAAACCTAAATTACTAGATGCTGGTTTTTTTTTTTTTTTATTACAACTTAAGAGTTATCACCAAAATAATTTTTTGTCATTTTCATCTCTTTCCTAGGAAGAAAAGAAAGTAAGTTTTTCATTCCAAGGAAAGAAAAACAAAAGACTACTTGTTTTCATCAAATAAAATTGCCAAAGATAACTGGTAGTGTCATTCACTGAGAAAGAATGCCAGAACTGTTTTAGAGGGAGATCATGAGTTTCATTTTTAACAGGTTAGATGCTTTGAAATAGCCAGTAGAGAGATATTGATGAAATAATGGGATACATCCACTTGGTGCTCAGAGGAGAGATCTGAGCTAGAGATCTAAATCTTTGCTATATGGAAGGTAATTGAAGCCATGGGCATGGATGTGAATGTCTAGAGAGAGAAGGAATAGAGTATAAAAAAATGAGCTTCCAGGGAGCTTAGGGTGGTGGAAGACAGCCTTCAAAGGAGACTGAGAAGGAATGGCCAGGAGAAAATGGTTTCACGATAGCCAAGACAAGACCCTGTTTCAAGGAGAAGAATGGTCAGCCATGTTGAATGCTGCTGACACATCAAAGAACATGAGAATTTAAAATGTTTATTAGCTTTAGTGACATAGAAGTCTTTGATGTTGGTGAAAGTGCTTTTTAGCAGAATGGAGATGGAATGTAAGTCAGTTTTAGCTTAGCATCAGTGTTACCTTTGCATAGGGTAGGCACTTGATAACGTTCTTCATTTGTTACCATGAGATATACAATTATGCAGAAGAATGTATAAAGCATATGTGATATTTAAAGAACAAAGTGAGCAACATCAACTATAACCCAAGTTAGGAAATAGAACTTTAGAAGACATCTGTATGCCCCTTTCTGGTTGGCATTTACCATCTTCCTCTGTCCAGAAGCAGCACTTTAACTGTTGTAATAAGTATTCCCTTGCTTTTCTTTCATAGTTTTATCACATATGAATGATTCCATAAATGATACATTGTTATGTTTAAGGTATATTTTTACAATGTGCTTTTTTGTTTTACCTAGTTTTGAACTCCATATAAAAGAATCGTACTGTATTCAACTGAGTCTTGCTTCTTTTGCTCAGCATTATCATTTTGAGATTTGACTTGTGTTGATGCATGAGATTATTAGGTCATTCATTTTCACTGCTGTATAGTATTCCATTGAATAAATTCCACACAATTTAACTTCTGTTTTGGATGGGAATTTGGGTCATTTTCAGCTTTTTGTTATTAAAAAAGTGCCACCATGAATATCATGAACACCACATGAGCATGTGTGTGAGTTTTTCCAGGATAGGTGCACAGATAAGAATAGAACTGCCGACTCATACTCTGTGCATGTGTTCAACTTTACTGTGAAATACCAAATTGTTTTCTAAAGTGATCATGTCACTTTACACTCCTGCCCACTCTGTATGAAGTCGACCTTCGCTCCATAGCCTTCCCAGTGCTGGATATTGTCAGTCTCTGAAATTATTGCCAATTTCATGGGTATGAAATTTGGTCCCATTATGTTTTATTTTGCATTTTCCTTATTATTAATATAGTGAACTTTTAAAATTTGTATTGGCCACGTGGTATTTCCCAAAAGAGAAAACCCAATTTGAATATAATGCCTATTTTTCTGTTATATCTTTTACTTACTGATTCATAGGTATCTCAAAATATTTTTTATGCATTTTTTTCATTATATATGCTACAAATAAATATTTTTTCTCAGTGTAAGCCTCTTGAACAGAAATTTTTAATTTTAATGTAGTCATTTATCAATCTTTTATTGTTTAAATATCCTTTCCTATTTTGAAGTCATGATTTTCTCCTACATTTTCTTCTAAAAGTCTTTTATTTTTGTCTATTTGGCTTAAATATTAACTTTATTTATTTATTTTTTTTTTATTTGAGACAGAGTCTCCCTGTGTCACCCTCGGTAGAGTGCCATGGCGTCAGAGCCCACAGCAACTTCAAACTCTTGGGCTTAAGTGATTCTCTTGTCTCAGTCTCCCAACTAGCTGAGACTACAGGTGCCTGACACAATGCCCAGCTATTTTTTGTATTGTTGTTATAGTTGTCATTGTTGTTTAGCAGGCCTGGGCTGGGTTTGAACCTGCCAGCCCTGGTGTATGTGGCCAGCGCCCTACCCATTGAACTACAGGTGCCGAGTCCAGCTTAAATATTTAATCCATTTTTATTTGGGGATTTTTCTATGAGGTGAGAGACCAATTTCATTTCTCTGTATGAAATACCTGGTCTTCCCATGCTATATAGGATTTTCTTTCCTGATGGACTAACCTGATAAACCCATTTATCATATAACAAATGTTCATAAGTGTGTGCGTCTATTTTGAGAATATTTGGTTGCATTAAGTGGTTTCCTGGCAAATGTTTAGCAACTAGCTCATCCCATCCCATCCCATACACAAAAAATCCTCATTTGTAGTATTTGTGATTTCTAGGTACAAATACTCCCATCATGACCAGTTTGAGTCTTCTGATATGATATCATTTAATGCAGAGTTGGGAAACGATATTAACAATTGGAGGTCAAGTTCAAGGACTATTTCAGTACTGACAGCAAACTTTCTTAACCAGTCGACCTTGGTGTCTGATAGGGCAATTGTCCTTGCCATTGTTCTCTTCAAGAGTGATTTGCCTATTCTTGGTCTTTTGCATTTCCATATACATTTTAGAATCATTTTGTCAAGTTTCTTTAAAAGATTTTGGTGGGAATTTATATTGGAATTGCAATTAATCTACAGATAGATTCAGGAAGAAATAATACCTTTATAATACAGAGTTTTCCAAATCATAAACTCTCCATGTATATAGGTCTTTTTAAGTGTTTTTTCACTACATTTTTATAATTATCTCTAAAACTGTCTTATACATCTTTTGTTAGTACTATTCTAGGGTACTTTATTCTTTCAATACTATTATAAACAGTGTAGCTTTTAAAATTTAACTTTAACTCTTTATTACTATTATGTAGAAATATATTTGGTGTCTAAAGTTGGATTTGTAGCCAGAAATTTGTAAAATTCTTATTAGTTCTAATCATTTAGTTGTAGATTCAATCAGATTGTCTATATATATCATATAATATGCAAATAATAAAATTTTGTTTCATCCTTCCCTGTACTTTATACATTTGAAATCTTTTTTCCCTCTTCTGTGATGGATAGGATTCCCATTACAATAATAATAAAGCAGGCACCCGGTCCCTTTTCACCATAAATTATGGCATCTCATCACATATTTGGAAAGAATACTAAGTTTTAAATTGGGAGGTGTAGCCTAGAAAAGCTATAGGTCAATCTGTTGGTCAAGACCCACAGGAACTGTATTAAAGGGCCGCGGCATTAGGAGGGCTAATAACCACTGCTATAGGTGCTTTGGGGAAGAGACGGCATCTTTGTTTAAGGAAGCCTTTTGATTAAAATCTTGAAGTCCAGGCTGAATAGACTGCCCAAATAAGAGAGGCACAGGCAGGAGTGAGCTTGGTATATAAGTGGCCGGATAGGAAGGCTAAGTGATTATGGTTCATTTTGATGAAAGGAAAATCCTATCAGCTCAACTTTCAAAATACACCTAGAATTGAACCACTTCTTAACTACCTGAATCCCTGCCCCCTAGTTAAACCACCACGATTCCATTCTAGATCATTGGAAAAGCCTCCTAACTGGTCTCTACTTTAGCCCTTCCCCTCTACAATCTGTTCTCCATGCACAACCAGACTGCAACATTAACAGGGTGAGGGAGATGGTGACTCTTTGCTCCCACCCCTCTAACAGCTTTCTATCTCTAATGGAGGACAGCCAGAGTCCCTGCAGTGGCCCACAGAGCCCTGCAGCCGGGTCTCCTCAACCTTGACAGTATTGGCATTTGAGGTCAGATCATTCATTCATTGTTAGATGTTTAGCAGCATCCCAAGCCTCCCCCTACTGGTTACAGTGACACCCCACCCTGGGTTGTGACAACCAAAAATGTCTCCAAACATTGCCAAATTTCCCTTGGGAGGTGAAATTGCCCTCAGATGAGATCCACTGCCCCATGTGATGTAATCTGTGCCATGCCTGTTCAGCCTTTCTGACCCCAGCTCTGCCACGCTGGGGTCTTTACTATTTTAAACACATGAAACGCGCTCCCCCACTCCAGGGCCTTTGCAGCCATTCTTCTCCTTGCCTGGCATGCTCTTCCCCCAGATAGCTACGTGGCTCACTCCATCATTTCTTTCAGGTCTCTGTTCAAATATCCTTTCCTAGAGAATCATTCACTGACTATCCTAAATAGTAGCTACCTCCTCTACCACCCTAGCCATCCCATCCCCTTGGATCTCCTTTACTTTTCTCCAAAGCATTTAACACACCTGGTATTTATTTTCTGTCTCTCCCAATTAGAATATAAATGCCACAAGGAAGGGACTTTGTCTTTTTGTTCACTGTCCCTAGTGTCAAGAACAGTGTCTGGGACATGGTTGGTGCTCAGTACTTTAGTGTTAAATGAATGAACAGGGATATTGGATAGGTGGGGCCAATTGGAGGGCAGTGACTATCAAATTGCACGAATCCTTTCTTAAAGGTCAACTATTAAGGTCTCTAGGGATATTAAACCAGTGGAACTGGAAATGATGAGTTAGAGGAGAAATGACACTAGAAAGAGAAAAGCTGTAAGAAGGCTTTTTGCATTTACTTAGCCACAGTATGATGAGGGCTGAGACTAAGATGGTAGCACTCCTGTGGTGGCAGATATCACAAAATTTATGCATAGACTTTTTTTTTTGCTCATCAGCTTTTGTTAGTGTTTGTGTTTTTAATGTGTGGCCTAAAACAACTCTTCTTCTTCCAATGTGGTGCAGAGAAGCCAAAAGGTTGGACACCCCTGAGAGAAGCTAGACTCTGCAAGTAGCCACCAGATATACTAAAAGCCTTGACATGACCTAAGTTTCATTCAAACAGATACACACCCCACATTCAGCAGATGGGCCTCAACTCCAGTGACTTTGTGCTCTCATTGCCATTTCAGCCTCTGCACGTGTTCTTCTTACATGTCTGCAGTTTCATTCTGTCCTACACTGTCATTAGAACAGTCTTCCTCAAAAAAGTGTCACTATCAGTCGCTGATTTTCATAAACAAATTTGTGATGGTTCTGTGTTGCACTTTAAATCTTGAACTAGGTTTAGCCTCTGAGATTCTTTACAGTTTTTTCATAACACTCCCCTCTTTCTTTCAATTCCCATCTCCTCACTATACCAAGGAAATAATGTAGTTTAGCAAAACCGCTCTTAAATTTTACATTCACCATCCACCCAAATGAAATGGATGTAACTTTTTTACTATAATAGCATTATATTTGGACAGAAGTCTTGTAACCTTCAGATAGATCAATGATGTCCCATTGCTGTCCTTTCTACTAACACCAAGGGCAGGTCAGCTGAAGCACGTTTTTATATATCTTAGAGATCTTTCCATTTCAACATGTACAGTTTTTACTATTCTTTTTAATTTAATTCAGAATGACCATTATGTATGCTTGTGTATAAATGGATGTGCATGTGTGTGTACCGTAGTGATGAAGATCATGAGATCTGGAACCAGAGTGCCCATCTCAGAATCCTGCTTTTCCACCTACCATGCACTTTACACAAGTTTCTTACCTCTGTGAGCCTCATGTTCCTCATTTATAAAATGGGCAAAATAGCAAGGCCTGCACCACTGAATTGGTATGGTATTAAATGAGATAATTCGTGAGCTCAATAAATTTTAACTGCCACAATTTTTATTCTCACTGTAGCTGGCATTATTATTCCTACTACTACACTACTGGTGAATGCTTGATTTGTTTCCAGAGTTTTGTTATGATGAACAATACTATGGTGCATATATCTTAAAATGCTTTGAGAATGGAATGTAAATCCCTACAAAAAGAATTGTTGGACCAAAAGGGATATGCTTAAAGATATTATCTATTTCCATATTTTCTTCTAAAAAGGATATTCCAGATTACGTTCCACCAGAAGTGAGAAGTATACGTGTATTTCCCACCTTACGTTGGCCCTGGGCATTATCAAATTCCTAAATGTTTGCCTATCTTATAGTTATTATTTTGACTTGCATCTCTTTAAATATGAGTGAGGTTGAACATCTTTTTGTAGGTTTATCACTTATGATTTTTATACTGATAATAGTAAATTTCTTGCTCATATCTTTTGCCTATTTTTCTACTAAGGTATCTATTTTTTCATACTGATTCTTCAGAGTCCCCAGCGCCTTATATATAATAAATAAAAATATATTAACTCATCAATTTTCAGAAATATATTTACTGTGGGATTGTAAATTAGTTACATTCACTCGATATTATTTTGGAAATATTTAAAGCTTCCTCCCCTGCCACAAATCCTGAGCACTCCCACCTAAAGTTTCTTAGGGTCAGGGACTATGACTTCTGTTCCTTTGTCCCCTCCTAGCTCCTGTTCCTCTAGCTTCCTCAATAAATTCAATGGAATTTGAAGGAAGGGTCTAATGGAAGGGTCTTGCTAAAGAAATTTCAGAAGAGCAGATTGAATCATCGCCCTTAGACATAAGCCACCTACTGGGTTATGTGAAAGCCTGGAAAACAAGAAAAGTTGTCCAGTAGCTAAATGGGCTCTTTACATGTCGCCAAAGGCAAGCATGATTAAGTCTATTACAGCAGATAAAAAGATTGACCTGTTTGTATGACATCTGCCAGGGAAGCTTCAAACCAATAACGCTGAGCTTTTTGGTAGCCATTCATCTGTAATTGTGTGGCTCCTTGGAACTTTTTCTAAGTGGGGACAGTAACGATGATAATGAGACTGTAGCTCGGCCCTTGTGAGTTCAGTGCCCAAAGTAATGATAATTATAATACCTTTTGTAAGGTATCTGCTGTGGGCGAGTACCGTTCTATAAGTTTTACATGCCTCTCCTTCACTCTTTGTGGTGTCCCTGCAAAGGTTGTTATTTCTACTTTATAGACAAGAAATTAGCAACTCCGTGTTGTGCTACACCTTGTCCTGGTCACATGGGGAGTGTAGGACAAGAGGCAGATCCTATCCAGGCCTGGATACCCCAGAGCTACCCCCTGCCTTGTTCCACCATTCACCTGATATGTCTGGGATAGAATGTTTTACATTTTACCTTGTGTGCATTTTCATTGTGCTTACAATACTGCAAAAAATTCCTAAAGGCAGAAACCATGTCTTTTTCACCTACCCTTCAGGAAGCTCTCAGTGAGGCTGTGGAGGTAAACTGGACTTGCCCCAGGAGCACTGCATGGTCAGATGCTGGGGCAGAGATGACTATAGCCAACTGTGCTCTCGGCTCGGAGGTGATCCTAGGAATTGGTTGCCTCTCATCTGTGTGTGCTTTCTAGCTCTGCAAGATACCAAATAGTCCCTGGATCCATTGAAATGTGGATTTAGGAAATCAAAAATGCCTCCAGCCTGTGGTTCAGCAGGTGTCTGGGCACCCTAGGCCAATGTGAGCAGACCTGCATCACCAGCTTCTGAGTGACCAACTGTTCGGATAGGGAGTGAGCATCCTTTCCCTAGGGTTTTCGTCTTTCTCTTGAGTTTTGTACTAAGAATATTGTGGTATTTAAACTCAGGTACTTTTTAAAAATATGGACAATTTGGAAAATAAAGGAAAGGACAAATGAGAAAATAAATATCAGCAGTAACCCCCGTCAGCCAAAGCAGCTATTATTAACATTTTGGTATATAGCCTCCCAGCTAAGCTATACCTTAAGTACCAGGTACTTAGCAAAATGGGATTATAAGATGCATATTATGTTTGTAACAAGCTTAGTGCCCTTTGCTTTTACTGCTTATTCCAAATCTAGTGAAAACCCATTAGAAGAAAGTCCTCTCCTTCCTCTCACTGTGATTTAGTGGGGTTGAGATAGGATTTAAATCAGAATTATACTTCCTTAATATCATTTAAAATTTTGCAAAGCTCTTCACATGCTAACGTGGAAGCTCCTAGAGCCAAGGCAGGACGAGTCTATATCTGCACTGCAGCCTCAGAACCCTTCATGCTGCTGCTAAGTTTCAGGTGTCAGGAGGAAAGGGGCAGAAAGCAGTGCTGTCGTAGCAGAGCTAGATGAGCTAACGGCAGGACCAGATGGGGTCTTGTTTTTTTTGCAATCTGTTTGAGGCATTCTTATTATTATGAACTAATTAATTTTTGAATACGTTGTAAATGCACAGAGAACAAAATCTAAAAGCTATAAAAGGGCATAAAGTGAAAAAGCATGCCTCCCTCCCACCCTGTCTCCCACACTGAGTTGCTCTCTCTGGGGGCATAACCGTCAGCAATTTCTTGTGTCTCCTTATTTGAAGCGTCCTGAGTTCAAAGGGCAGGCATTCACAGAGGTCACCAGGGGTGTTTTCCTCCATCACATCAGTGTCCTCTGCTGAGGTCATCTAAGTAACCAGGCCTCATAACCCCCAATAGTATTCCAAAGGAACGGAATCTCCTCCTTTCAAATCCCATGGTGGATGTATCCCAAGGCAGGGTCAAAACCAACACCACTGTCACCACCACAGAGAAGGGTAGCAGAGCTGCCAGGTTGCATGAGTGACAGCCTCAGGAGGGCCACGGCTGCATCTGGGCAGTCTGAGGCAGGGGACTGAGCCTCATCTGGGCTCTGCCATGGACAGACTGTAAGCAGGTTACCTGATCTTTCTGAGCCTTGGTTGGTTTTTATTAAGTCATCTCCAAAATCACTTCCTTTACTTACAGGGTAAGATTTTAATTAAGAAGATGGCTCAAAACAGTGCTTGTTAAGCATTAATGTGTGCATGAGTCACCCAGGGGACCTTGGTACAATACAAATTCAGATTCAGCAGGTCTGGGGTGGGCTCCTTGATTCTGCATTTGCAACATACTCCCAAGGACTCAAGACATGACCCTCATCTGCTGGCCTAACCTGTTCTAGGCACTAAGCAGGCTGGTCAGGTGGAATAGTGTTTACTTCAAAGTGAAGCCTCTCCCTGTGCAGAACCCTGGCCTTCGGCTTCCTGATTTTCATTTGGCATCTCTGGTGCCTGGTGGTGCTGCTAGAAACCAGCATTCAGTGAGCTCTGCTGTATTCCAGGCCTTGTGCTAAATGCACCCTGTACTAAATTCTCCCTCTCTTAATCCTCACAGCTACCCAGTGAAGTAGGTAATTGTTCCCATTTTACAGATGAGGAAACTAAGGCCGAGAGAAGTGAACATGCTCAAGATTACACAGCTGGTAGAGGCAGAACAGGCTTTTCCACAGAGCTTCTGAGTCTGAATACCTTATCTTAATACTAAACCAAAGGGCAGAATGATATTCTCTCTTCCAGCCTTCAAATCTAATAGGAAGGAATTGCTACATCACGGGGCATGCTCTTGTGTCTACATGGGAGGAAGACACTGCTGCCTGTCAACTCAGTGTATTTCTTCCAAGTAAACACAGCTCTGCTTACAAATCTTCTGCCTCACATTTTCTTGATAACTTGTAAGAGGCTCTGACTGAAGCTACATCAGTTATGGGGTAGGAAGGTTTCTCCTATGAGCCTTCCCTCTCCCTCAGTGGTAGGGTTCCCTGGCTGTGAACAGCACTTAGATTGTGTCAGAGGAAGGCCATGGGCCTTAATAGGCCACATCCATTTTCATTTACCTTCTGAAAGAAGATTAAGGAGAAAATTCAATTTTGCCTAATGCCTCCCCCAAATGGCTAATTTATATGCTAATTAGCAAGATAGGGATCGATGAAACTGGTAATCAATATGATAGCCAAGGCACCAGTAATGAAATTCATTTTGAGATGCACTGGCAGTGGAAATGAAGCAATTATGCAGAATAAATGGGGCAGCTCAGGGAATAAGGCCCCAGATTGCACTTGACTGCATTATTTCCCCTTACCCCTCCCTCACCCTTCCGCACTCCATTAAAATCCACTGCCCATTCAGATCCTTTGAGGCACCACACACCAGGGTTGCCTCTGCATATACCTGATCCTGCATCAGCCCTGTGGATTTGTGGTCTGCCATGGGGAAATGGGGCTAGAGACAAAATCAGAGTCTGGGAAGGCCAGAGTGCACCCCTAAAGGAGAAGCAGGGGAGACGCAAGAACTCTTAGGCATGTGCTGAGTGGAGAATAAGTACCCTCACACCTGCCCAGGCTGGCTTAGGATTTGTTAGTTCAAAAGCATAGTATAGTTACCATATTGCCCAGATTTTCCAGAACTGTCCTGATTCCAAACACTTCGTCCCATGAAGCCATATGTCAGATGATGTGTCTATTCCTATATAAGTCCAGTATGAAGTAGGCCACAGTGTCTCTATCATTTTTAACCTAATTCTAGGAAATCATGTTTCAATGTGGACACTTATTCCAGAATTTCCATCTTTTTTTCTTTTGGGAGGGGTGTAATTACAATTATCTCTGGAGATTTAGGGGCACTGTATTATTCTCTTTGCACTTTTCAACTAAGATAATTAAAATGTATCTCTTATCCCAACATGTACTCACTGGAGTCACCTGGGGCATTTTCCCCCAAATATTCTTATGAAAATGTAAACAAATCAAAACATTGAAAAAATTAAACAGTGACCATTATATGTACCCTATCTAGATTTCCACAATTCACATTTTATCATATTTGCCTTTTCACCTATCTATCCAATTGTCAATGCCTCTATCCATTCATCAGCTCATCTTTTTTTTAATGTATTTCAAAATAAGTTGTAGGTATCATTATACTTCACCTCCAAACACTTCAGCCTACATGTCATAAACTAGGCCTGGTGATTGTAATGCACAGGCAGAGGTGAGAGGCACTGAGATTTAACATTTCACCCCAGATAAAAGACCTTTGGGTGCCTATGATCGATACAAAAAGTGGATTTTGACTTTGAAAGTGGCTTTTCAAAGGTGGAGTTCTATATTTTTTTTTATTTTTTCCTTTTAAGGTCAAATTGATGTACAGTGAGATGCACGAATTTGAAGAACTCCATTCTGCAAGTTTTGACAGATGCACAAACTGAAGTAGCATTAACTTCTATTAACATCACCCGGAAATGCCCTCTGCCCACTTCCCAGCCACTCCCCACCCCTGTGCCCCACTTTCAGAGGCAACCATGGCTCTTTCCCACCATATATTAACTTTTCCTATTCTTAGAACACCATATAAAAGGAACTATCTAGTATACTCTTGTATAAGGCTTTTTTTCATTCAACATAGTACTTTTGAAGTTCATCCATATTGCACACATCAAGAGTTTGTTTTTATTGCTGAGTAGTATGCATTTTGCAGTTTACCACAGGTTTGGCTGGCGGAGATTTGGAATGAAGCTCCTATGAACATATTTGCACAAGACTTTTTATGGACGTCTGTTTTCATTCTGCTGAAGTAAATCCCTAAGGATGGAATTTGTGGGTTATAGGGCAGGTGAATGTTTCTTAGTTTTACAAAATTGCCAGGCCATTTTCCTACCTGGTTGTGCTATTCCTGAGAAGCTTTTTAAAATGTGCTGCCAAAAAAAAGAAATAAATAAAAAATAAATAAAATGTGCTGCCTTTCTGCTCCCTGCCAAGAAATCCTTAATTAATTAGTTGGTCAGGACAGGAGTCCAGGCATCAGTATTTCTGACATGCTTAACCTGATGATTCTAATGTGCAGGTGGAGGTGAGAGTCCCTGAGATTTAACATTTGACTCCAGATAAAAGACCTTTGGGTGCCTGTGATATATACAAAAAGTTGATTTTGACTTTGAAGAGTGGCTTTCTGTCGTTCTCCTTTTCCCTTTACTTTTTTTTTGCTTTCCCACTATCCAGAGGTAGAAGTGCTTTGGATTATGTGAACATCACGCTTTAGAGTGAAAAGACCTGCTTTTTATCCCAGCTTTGCCACTTTGTCACTGTATAACTTTGAGCAAATTCTTCTTCAGTTTCCTCTTCTGTAAAATAGGGTTTCTACTACGTATTCTAAGGTTACAAGGATAAAAGTGCCTGACTCAAAGAATTTTCTAAACTTTACTATAGGACCAGAGTGGGAATAGAGTCATCAACCCACCCACCCCCAAACACCATCTGAAATGGGTGGGATTCCTTAACTCCACCTTTCTGAACAAAGGCAGAGGGCAAAGAGACAGTTCTTTTCTTTGGTTCCATAATATGGCTTTGGATGAGAAGGCTGTGAATGTTAGAGGTTAGAGAGCTGGCACCACCTTCCTCTAATGACTGGAGTATAATTACCTCTAATTTCTTATAAATATGTAAAAGGTACAAGTGAAAGTGAGAGTAACTGATGGTGACTTGGGCTTGTCTATCTATTTCTGTCCCCATGTAACCAATAACATGCCTTGGCGAAACTGCTGGTTAGAGTTGGTATTAAGAGAACACTTGGGCCGGGGCACAGTGGCTCACACCTAGCATGTAATCCTAGCAGTCTGGGAGGCTGAGGTGCGTGGATATTGCTTGAGCTCAGAAGTTCAAGATCAGCCTAAGCAAGAGCAAAACCCCATCTCTACTAAAAATAGAAAAGCTAGCCAGGTGTTGTAGTGGGCGCCTGTAGTCCCAGCTACTTGGGAGGCAGAGGCAAGAGGACTGCTTGAGCCCAAGAGTTTGAGTTGCCATGAGTTTTGGTGATGCCACACCACACTGTAGTACTCTGTGAGCTATGATGATGGCATGGTACTCTACCCAGGGTGGCAGAGTGAGACTTTGTCTCAAAAAAGAAAAAGAAGACTTAAGAGTTTAAGATCCAGCATCTGAGGTCAGAGGTTATTCTTGCGGTCACTGGCCCTGCATTTCTGAGCACTGAGTCAACGACAACAAAACTACAGCAGTCTGACCCGCACCGTCTGAAGCCCAGCCCCTCCCCTTGAGGAGGGGGCCTGTCTACTGAGTCTACTTTCTGTGGTACTGGCCATCAGTCTGAACTAGTCCCTGAGCCTCACAGAAAGTTAGTGTGTGTTCTCCTGACGAGACTTTACATCAAATGTTCAGTACTTGTTGGAAGAAGAAAACATCTCTTTCAAGAGGCCTTCTGAGTGATGTGGCTTTTCTCATTGTTTAGCCAGGTAGGCGAGGACATGCCAGTTAGCACCGGGAAGGATGCAGTTGCAAATCATGGTTTTCATCTGTGAGATAGGCCAGTGTGGGAAGAGAGGAGGTCACAAATCAGGTTAGAAGTGCCAGGCCTCGGCTCCTTTCTGCACATGAGGCCTGGAGAGGGCTTTCCTTCCAGCCCTCCACAGGCAGCTACTGAGTGGGCCCTTCCCGGGAAGGCGGGGTTTCAGGGTATCAGAGGTTGCCGTGGGCACCAGTCATCAGTACAAAGATCCAGGGGAAAGGATGCCTACTAATAAGCTTCTTTTCAAGTTTTTGGCCTCCCTGAGGTGGAGCCTCAGTGCTTTTATTTATTTATTTATTTTTATTTTGGGGCAGAGTCTCACTATGTCACCCTGGGTAGAGTGCCATGACGTCACAGCTCACAGTAACCTCCAATTCTTGGGCTTAAGCGATTCTCTTGCCTCAGCCTCCCAAGTAGATGGGACTACAGGCGCCCGCCACACACCCTGCTATTTGTTGTAGTTGTCATTGTTTAGCTGGCCCGGGTTGGAACCTGCCAGCCTTGGTATCTGCGGGTGGTGCCATAACCACTGTGCTATGTGCACCGAGCCACCTCAGTACTTTTATAAGGGGGTATAGGACAGAGGCAGCCAAGGAAAGAGATCAGATGGCCTGCTCTCTGAAGCATGTGCCTGGCTTCAATAGCCCCCTTTTGGGTTGGTTTTATTCTGTAATGTGTCCCCTGAGAAGACAGACTAAGCAGCCTGGGTTACCCTGCAATTTCTCCAAACTATTTGCATGAAATACTGCAGGCAAAACCCCCAGCCCCTGATTGGCTGTTGCTAGGTAACAACATAATCATCAGGAAATTAGGCTGTCCTTTTTTTTTTCCCCCAACACAGAGTATGTGTGTGATTGCAGTGTTGTGCAGGAAGAGAGAGGGAGTGGAACAAAGAGAGATAAATGGGATGGTCTTGAAGGCGGGGACACCACAGCCACAAACCTGCATCCCACGGTAGGACAATCTGCTTTGGGTTGGGCTCTTTACTCAGTCAAGCCAGTACTGGTGCATTTTCCTTTTTTATAAGAATGACAAAGCTAAGAGGGTTCTGCAGACAGCAGGAACAGAAGCTATTGAAGCAACTTTGACATTTGAAGTGATTTTTAGAAGGAGGCAGTGTTTGATATATGGGAATGACTCTGAGTGAGGTGTAGAGATGACTGTATCTGGAGAATGCGCACAGGCAGATAAGAGCCGTTAGCATGGCTGCAGAGCGCCTGCAAGGAACAGAACATGCGAATGTGCAGGTAAATGAGGCGTGGGACAGAGATACAAGCATGCTTTGAAATGGGAAGGAGCCCCATAAACTGAAGTTTGGAACTGCATCTCTTATAACTCTGCCTCTGTGGAGGCATGCGGTCCCAGTATTATTCAGCCAGGCACTCCTCAGCCTACCCTCCTGCCTGGTTTCTCATCCGGCAGATGAAGAGGCAGCAATATGAAGAAAGCATTTGTGTGTGTATGTGTGTGTGTGCACGTATGTGTGTATGCACGTGTGGGCACACCCAACCCAAACATCTAGTTCATTTTCAAGATTGCGTCCTAGGGTAACAGCACATAGAGCCCAGGCACAGCCATACCGGGACACTTCCACTGGGTAACGAAGATCCGTGAAGACCCTGAGCACTTCCCTTTCCCTTCATCCTAGCCCCAGGTGGCTTCCCTACCCCTAACCTCCTCTCGCCCTCCGCTTGGGTTCCCTAGCAATGACCCTGCCCTTACACTAGACCCCCAGTTGCCATCCTGCACACTTCACTGGCTGGCTACCACCTCGGCAAGCTAATTGCCTGTTCCATTCATTGTCTGCCAGATTAACGACTCCTCCTGCATCTAGTTGCCCATGGCCTCCTCTGAGATTCCTCTGTGTACTCCCCCTGGCTTGGCTTTCCCTTCTTTCCCCCTCCACAGCTCAGCCTCCCTGAGCTCCACATCTGAGTTTTTAAAAGCTATTTAATTTAGATGCTAAAATAGAAACACTGCTATTTTTGCCTGATCAAAGGAGACAGTCCCAGGCATAATGCAGAAGAGACCATTCTGTAGGAGTGGTGAAAATATACAAGTATATCAGGAGCAAGACAGATGTGTGCCAATAACCAAGACTCAGAAGGGAAGGTCTTCCTCTCCATACAACCCCCACAGTGACTTCCTGTCTCCAGTGGGTGATTCTAACAAGACTCAGAGCTCCCTCCCTGGAGGAACAAAGCCATCTCTATCTCACAGGGGCTCAAAGCTCCTTTCTGAGCAGGTGTTGTACTGCGCACATGGAAAGAACGTGGTGCTCTGCAAAACTTCAGGTCCTCAAGTCAGACCCTCTTCTTCTACCCCCAGCAAGGACTTCCATTATTTTTTAGTTCCCAATCCTTCACCACAGAGAAGTGTTTCTGTTCCACCTTTGTTTCCCTAGTGTTCACCAAAATAGCAGGTGTCAAAGTCTGGTCCCGGGACTAGTAGCATCAGAAATCTGAGGTACTCAGCAATCGGGTCCAA
Source organism: Arctocebus calabarensis (assembly GCA_963573935.1). Taxonomy (NCBI): domain Eukaryota; kingdom Metazoa; phylum Chordata; class Mammalia; order Primates; family Lorisidae; genus Arctocebus; species Arctocebus calabarensis. Next base: position 27,967 of record CAUYON010154105.1, read on the forward strand.
CAACCCTCCAGGTGATTCTGATGTATACTGAAGTCTGAGAACCACTGCGTGATGGAAACGGTGCATGTCTAATAAGCACCCAGGGGATCCTGATCACTCTTCCTAAAATCTCTGCTCTAAGAATAGAAAACAAGGGACAACACCTGATGGGAGTAGTCTCCTTCCACCTAGAATGCCCCCAATCAAGCCTGTCTTTAAAGATCTACCCTAGAGCCAGGCGCAGGCTCATGCCTGTAATCCTAGCACTCTGGAAGACAGAGGTGGTGAATTGCTTGAGCTCAGGAGTTCTAAGCCAGCCTGAGCAAGAGCAAGACCCCACTTGGAGGTTGCTGGATGCTGTGGTGAGTACCTGTAGTCCCAGCCACTTGGGAGGCTGAGGCAAGAGGATTGCTTGAACCCAAGAGTTTGAGGTTGCTGTGAGCTGTGATGCCACAGCACTCTATCCAGGGTGACAGAGTGAGACTCTGCCTCAAAATAAAAACCTACCCCAATGAAACTTTTGCTGATTCAAGTGAAAATTGCCACTTTACACCTTATTACATTTCAGGGATGGGTAAACTGGGGCCCAGAAGCTAAATCCAGCCTCTCACCCATGTTTTTACATAAATTTACCTTTTAAGTGGTTTAGGGGGGGAAGGGATGAAAAATCAAAAAAGAACATGCGACAGAGGCCGTATGTGGTCCACAGAGCCTAACCTATATATTGTCTGGCCCTTCACAAAAAAATGTGCTGCCTCCTGTTGTATTTATAGATGTACTTATTTCTTCTCTTAAATTGTTAGCTTAAGAACACAGTCAATATCTGAACTATTTTTGTATTCCATCCAGCGCCAAGCACAGAGTACTTGTTCAATAAGTATGGGACTGGTGGATGGCAGTGGTTGGTGAGTGGCTGGGTGGCTGATGAGTGTATGGGAATCCAAAAGAGAGGGCTTTCCTAGTTGGCTGCTTCGTGGCTGCACCATCCACGAAATAGAACAGAGGTTTTCTCCACCTTGAGTAGGTGGTGAGCACCATCAGGAAGTTCATACTAACCGAGTTAGTTCACTCTTCTCATTAATAACTAGAATGGGGAGACGCCTGTGGCTCAGTGAGTAGGGCGCTGGCCCCATGTACCGAGGGTGGCGGGTTCAAACTCGGCCCCGGACAAACTGCAAAAAGCTAAAATGAAATAAAAATAACTAGAATGAACAGTTAGGAGCCACCCTGTCGCTTGACAAACAAGATTCATTCCTAAAACGTTCACAAACTAAAGAGATAAATATAAGGAAAAGCTTAGAATTGAAGGTGGATTTCTGGTATCCAATAAAAGCTTCCCATGAAAGTATGTACCACCAGTGTTCAAAGAAGCCACAGAGCCAAAGCCACATGTGTGACACCTGCCACACATGGCCTCTGCTTCTACATCTCCAGGCCAGGAGCTCTGTTTTCACAAAGCAGCTGCATTGCACTTTTTAGCAACTCCAGTTGTTAGGAAATACTTTTTCTTATTGAGTGAAAGTCTATCTCCTTATAATTTCCACCCTTAGTCCTAGTTCTGCCTACTTTAGTTGTCAAAATTAGCTACCTAAATTTTATAAATACAAGAAAAGAAGCAGGATATGTTTTAGAGTTATACTTGGCTAGAAGGGGGTGGGGGGTTGAGGAAGATGTACCCATTTAGACAGTTTTCCCCTATAAATGGTAGAGAATGGGTTGGAAAGACAAGATGCTAAAAGCCAGTAGGTGTACTAAGAGAGGAAAAGCAAACATATGAATAGAAAATGGACTAGAGGGCGGCGCCTGTGGCTCAGTGAGTAGGGCACCAGTCCCATATACCGAGGGTGGTGGGTTCAAACCTGGCCCCAGCAGAACTGCAACAAAAAAATAGCTGGGCGTTGTGGTGGGTGCCTGTAGTCCCAGCTACTTGGGAGGCTGAGGCAAGAGAATCGCCTAAGCCCAGGAGCTGGAGGTTACTGTGAGCTGTGTGACACCACGGCACTCTACCAAGGGCGATAAAGTGAGACTCTTGTCTCTACAAAAAAAAAAAAAGAAAGAAAGAAAATGGACTAGAACATTCCAAATAAGATAGGAAGCAAAAGACGGGTGGTCAAAGCAGATCACAAGCTGACCAGAGACATGCAGTATATTCCCAGTAGAAAAGAATGTGAATAGCAGCAGTTAAAGGCTTCTTATTTGGGGCAAATGAGGGTAGGTGGCCCCGGAGTTGGGGCTGGGACTCTGGAACAGCTTTGTGATTCCAGAGCTATGAGACAGCTTCTAGGAAAAGTTGCTAGAGCAGACGCAATGCAGGAGGAGCCTCTTGGGAGGGTCCAGGCCAAAGCAGCAAGGCCTTCAGGCTAGAAGGGAGTAGAGAAATAAAGCTAAAAGTTCAAGTTTATGCCCATTCATGGTATCATGTAGGCTTAATTTTAATCCAAATACCTAAAGAATTGATCGATCATTGCATAAAAATTAGACCAAAGAAGAATGTTTATTGAATGTTTACTTTGGATTTCTAAAGCATTTTCACTGCACAGAGCTTGGAGTCAATGGAGGGAGTGGGGGGGTCATCTAGTGATGGCAGTTGCTAACCAACTTCTAGTCTCTTGCTTTCTGCCTTTCTTCCCAACACACATATGTACATGAGTGCACATGTGTGAACACCCCCCCACATGGACACACACTCAATGACTTATATCTACCCTGATTGTCACTTCTTATAGTTTCATTTGTAGGTGAGGTTTTTTTTTTGTTCTTTTGTTTTTTTTTTCCTATCCTCTTTATTCTTTTCTTGAGGAGAAAATTTCTACAATTTGAGAATGGGGGTTTTCAGAGTCTGCGAAAAAACTTAGGTCCAGGCTTGGCGCCTGTAGCTCAAGCAGCTAAGGTGCCAGCCACATACACCAGAGCTGGTGGGTTTGAATCCAGCCCAGGCCTGCCAAACAACAATGACAACTACAACCAAAAAATAGCTGGGCATTGTGGCAGGCACCTGTAGTCCCAGCTACTTGGGAAGCTGAGGCAAGAGAATCACTGAAGCCCAGGATTTGGAGGTTGCTTTGAGCTGTGATGCCATAGCACTCTACCCAGGGCGACAGCTTGAGGCTCTGTCTCAAAAAAAAAAAAAAAAGAAACTTATGTCCAAGCCAGGGCTATAAGAGTATGTTCAATACTTCTAAAGGATTCAAAGGCCAAGTCTTTGAGAGTTTTCCCTTCTCCACATTCAAGACATTCCCATATTGCGATTCACACATGAGTTCTGGATTCAGACTATCCTGGTTTATGCCACCTAATAGTTTTCTGATCTTAGAAAAGATTTTTACCTCTTAGAACCTGTTACCTCTTCTGTAATTACTGCCCTAAAGCAACGCTAGAAAGATTAGGCAGGCACAAGGAAGCTGACCCTCATTGAATGCCTGTTCTGTGCTGCCTATGGTGATTAAGTGTTTTTCTTTGAGTTTTTAAATTTACTTTTCCCAATAATTCTTGATAATCTGTATGATTACCACTGATTTACAGCTAAGGAAATGGAGGCCCAGGGAGGTTAAGAAACTTGTCCAAGATCTCCCAGCTGGGCAGAGGCAGGAATCAAAACAGCCTTCTCTGATTACATAGCTCCTCCTTTTTCTCATAAATTATACCGGTTCCCTGGGACTCTGCCCAGTACACAGCACGCATTCAGAAAGGCCATCTTCCTCCACCCCTCTCTCCCAAGCACTGTGGGGCAGTTGTTTTTGTTTTATATTCGTTTTCAATTAAATGATTGTGAATGATTTTGTAAACACTGCCAAAAAGACCAGCCTAATGTACAGATAAGATGATAGGTATGAAAATACTTACGAATACTTAAACACCTGCCAATCATTACTCCAAGTGTGATTTCTGAGATACCAAGCAGACTCCGAGAGAGTTATACTTGATCATTTGCGTTGGACTGATGTGCTGCTGGAGTTGACTCGTATAGAATAGTCTTTTGACAACAGGCTGTAGAAGCCAAGTTCAATTCATTAAGAACTGACTGGCCCAGAGAAGCCTATGCTGGAGTAGACACAAGTCTTTCTGCCTCATGTGCATGGACTCACACCCCTGGTTTTCAGTTCCACGCTTGCCATTTGCTAGTTCTATGGCCTCTGTTAAGTTACAGGATCTCTATGAAGCTCTGTTTTCTCATGTGAAAAATGAGGAAATAATCCCTATATCATAGGGTTATTGCGAGGAATCAATGAGACCATACATATAAGCCTCCTGTCCCTGAGCCAGCAATAAATGGCAAGAATTATTATCATTTCCCACCATCAGGCTGGAGAACACTGGCCTCCTAATGGATAAAAGATCATTTACATGCAAAATCGAAGTTCTCATGACAGGAGACACCCATCTACCCCTGGCAGTCCATCTCTTTAGAATATATCAGAGTGTTTAAACTCCCATCCCTTAATCTCCCTGTAGGACTATACAGAGAAGCTGTAGGGGAGGAAGCTTATATTCTTGGAAGAAGCCCGGTGAGCGGGGGGCATGTTCACCTGGTGGCAGGAAGTCGGGGCCCCCTTGATGCTGGTGTTCTTGGGAGTCAGCGAACTCTTAGATCCCAAGTGCCACAAAGAATTAAGTGGTACCAATAGGGCCACTGGTAGGCCTGAGCTACTGCCCAGTTTGGTGGGGTGGAACAAGAGGAAGAAGAAAAAAGAAGGTTGATTAAAAAAAAAAAAAATTCCTGATGGGTTGCTGGGCCCTTGAACTTTATTCATAAAGCCTGTATCAGCTGTCTCCTCGATCCTTACCTGGGCTTAGTTATGCTTGTCAGGACATAGCAGTGGCAGAAAGAGCAGCCTACTGTGGTTTAACTCGGCATCAGACCAGTGCAAGGCTGAACGAGGCGGCAGAAAATGGCAAGCTCTAGAAATGGCAGCTTTGTGTGTGTGCTGTGTATGCAGTGTGTGTACTGTGTGTGTGCAGTGTGTGTGCATTGTGTGTACTGTGTGTGTATTGCTGTGTGTGTACACTGTGTGTATTGCTTTGTGTGTGTGCTGCGTGTATTGCTTTTTGTATGTGTGCTGTGTCTATTGCTTTGTGTGTGCACTGTGTGTGCACTGCTTTTGTGTGCACCTTGTGTGTGTTTTGTGGAGAGATTCCAGATGGAGAGATTTTTATAGTGGTCTTTCTTGTGGCCTTCACTACTGAGAATTCTATGCATACAAATTCCATGTACAGAACGCATAGCATTCTAAGACCACACAAGGAAGAACTGAGACTATAGCAAAAAGAATTTACTCTGTCACTAGACGCAAGATTTTTCTAACTTCGAGTTACGCAAGGAAATTAGAGTGTCTTATTTTCTCTGGAGGGAAAAAAGCACCTTCTAGCCCACCCTAACGTACCCTCTGTTCAGCCAGCGCCTGAGCTGTGCTAGAGGTTTTAAGTGCATGATTTCGCTTGTTCTTTAAAACAAACCGATGAAGTCTGTACTAAAAATCTGTCCATTTTACAGAAGAGGAAAATGAAGCACAGAGAGGTTAAATACCTTGGCCAGGGTTGCACTCACCTGTGTAAACTATTTCCTAGCTATGTTTGCTCATTTCATGGAGTAGAACCTCCCTTCTTCTTTCTGAATCCTCTCTCATGATACTTTGCGTTTTGTGTAATTTTTGTTTCCAAAATTCTTTCTGTATCTATGTTGCCTCATTTTCGCAAAGCTCTGTGAGGTAGGAGGTAAGGTACGGCCTCCTCACACTCCACGTGGTGCTGACCCAGCGCTCCCAGCTGGGGAAGGTGTCGCTGGGTCTAGAACCCAGACTTTCTGACCAGAACCTTTTTTACTTTTGCAGTAACCAGAGTCCCCATGCCCATCATGTCTCTTATCTTTTATTCTGCCCTCTCATTCCATTCCCACATCAAAGTCTATGTGTTCCTGGCCCTATCTATTGAGAGCAGTAATCTGGACTAACACAGTTTGAGTTAAGGTGTTAATGACCATGAATAGTTTCAAAGATACCGTCTCACACAATATCACATTTTCACGGCTTCAGTATCTTAACCTGGGACTCCTCATTAGCGGAAGTTAAGGTCTCCATAGAGCTTCAAGCTTTAGTCCTTCCACATTTAATACTCACTATTGCTGGCCAGGCACCGTGTTAGGCATTAGTGACCTAGAGGTAACAGAATCACTGCCTACTGAAGAAAATCAGCGGTCTGCTGTCTCACTGTGTCAACACAGTTGAGAAGAAGGCTCCAGATCCAGGCTGGGATATGGAAGGGAAGCCAGTAGCATGAGCAGATGTTATGGCTGCGTGGCAGAGAAGGGTGGGTTCCGGCCAGGAAGGTAGGAGAGAGGGGCATGGAGAGTGGCCCAGGCAGAGAGAATGGGCTAGACGAAGGCATGAGACACTAGAGTGTGACCAATTCTGGAATCTGCTGTGTGTGGGCATGTGGTTGGCAGTGAGGCTGGAGAGAAATGCAAGATCTCTAAACTGAGGGCTGCCAACATTCTCTCCTTTGCACGTGGAGGTATTTGGGGATTTGTCAGGGGAAACCTATGTTTGGTAACCCTCCCCATCTCTCTCCTCCCCAGCTTCTAGCCCCCTCTTTCAGGAACTTCATATGACCATCTTGTATCATAAATGTGACTGCCATTTTTTAATCTCATAAGAGAGTTGGTAATGGGGCCTCTCAGAGCATTGACTTTCACACTTTATGGGCACCAGAATCCACCAGGAGGCTTGTAAAAACATGGATGACTGATCCCCAGTCCCAGAATCTCTGATTCACTAGGTCTGAAATGGGCCCTGAAATTTTGCATTTTTGGAGGATTGCCAAGGGCCCACATTTTGAGACTCCCTTGCCTTGGATCGTACCAAGCTCCATGTTAACAAGGCCGTCTTTATGTCTTTGTACCTTTTTTTACCATTACTTTGATTTGACTTTTTCAGACCAGTCAGGAGTGTATTGGGCGGTGTATTAATTTGCTGGGGCTACCACAACAAAGCCCCACACATAACAAAACACAACTGAAGTGGATCGCCCCCTGAGCCCCTAGTTCCAGAGATGAGAAGTGTGAAATCAGGGTGGCAGCAGGTCTGTGCGCCCTCTGAAATCCTTCCTTGCCTCTTCCTAGCTTCTGGGGACCCTCGCTGTTCCTTAACATGTGGAGCCTAACTCCAATCTCTGCTGCCACCGTCACATGGCTGTCTTCTCTGGTGCTCAGCAGGACACCACTCTCATTAAGTGAGGGACTTCCAGAAGATGCAGAGTGCACACAGCCCTCACTACTCCAACAGTGAGAACACGGCCACCCACGTCCAGATAAACTCATGGACTCGTGGCTGCGTCTGGATCCCCACGCACTCAGTATTTGCACCACGTGGCTTTAACCATATGTCCCTTCCAAAAGAGGGCAAATCCTTCTTTCTCCCCCTCCTATTCTTCAACCCGCCAGCACCAACTTGTAATAGAAACACTTGACATAGTCTGCCCTTTATAAATTAGAAAGAAAGCAGTAAGAGCTCAGGAAAAGTTTCTTCACTTCCATGTATGTGTCTGTTCCACAAGGGAATCCTGCGATTTGGATCGCTAGGACTATACGATCCGCTTTGCCTTCTCGTCCTTCCCTTCTGTGTTTGGGTTTTTTCGATCGGTTTGGCCTTCATTTATCATCTTCGGTTTCCAGAGCCTCTAAAGGCGGCAATGCATGGGGCCCTGGGGAGCAGGAGAGACCTTTCTGAGCTCTGAGCTGGGTCCATCGGGACTGATCCCAGCGTATCGGCAGCTGCAGACTGCCGCTGCGGCGTGATTAGACGGGCGCCCGTCAGGGCACTTATGTTCACACAGTAACTTGGAGGAGTAGGGGTGTCTCCTCTAACTCCCCTGAGTCTAGGGAGTCTGCACCCTCTGCCGTTAGCACCTCATGTCTCTGACAGGGAAGCAAGCAAGGAGGAGAGGCAGAGCCACAGCAAAGGACATCTTGCCGGCCTTATCAGACCCTACACACAAGCCGTCCCAGGGCTGACTAGACCTCGCATTTCCTGTCAGGCTCTGATTCCATTAGGAAAACCTCACCCCGCCTGACCCCAGGGCTTTAGGCTGGATTTGGAGAGCTGCTTCAGTATCTTTCCCCTCTGCTTTCCTGGAACCTCCGTCATAGCTATCATCCACGGCAAATGGATTTCCCCGACACTGCGGACAAAGGCCTAGTGTTTCCTAGACGTGGCGGCTCCCGGGAGGCCAAAAGCATCAGCATTTCTCCAGCTGCTGGTCACAAGCCCTGTGGGCAGCAGAGGCCTGTAATGCGATCGCTCTCCCAGCCAGTTATAGTCAGCGCGTCATTCAGAGTGGTCCCTAGGGCTGGGAGAGGAGAGCTGAGTGAAATAGGAATCGCAGCCCTCAGAGCGGGGCTCGCACAAAACCACACAGTGAGTGGGAATCCAGACAATAACAGACTTCCAGTTCTGGAGGTTAGCCACTCATGAGATTGGCTGCGGCTCCTAGCAGGCGTCCACAGGAATGAGGGGCCTCGGTAAAGAAATAAAGGACGAGACAGAAGGAAGAAAGGAGAAGAGTAAGCGTAGGAATTAAAAGGCCACCAAGTACGGATGGGTAAAATGCTTAGCACCAAGATCATGTGAAAGTTCAAAGATTCTAACGTGGGGCACCAGAGAGCAGGACCCAAGGAGAGGCCACAGCTGAGACTCCGGATCGCCACCTCCACTTCCCAACAGCTTTGAGGCAGAAGGAAGGGGGGAGTGGGGAGACATGAAAGCTCTGGGTCAAAGAGGGGAACCGTAGAAGAAAAAGATTGGAAGCTACGACATGATCCCTACTTTCTGGTCAATTCTAGTTCTTTCTAAGTCAAGTTCCCTTCTCTACCAGGAGACCAGTAAGAAAGTGACATATGGCAGGATCCTGACTTCTGATTTCTCCTCAGGGCAAACTCCTATCTGCTAGCTGGGTGAGTCTTTACCACCATAAGGCCAGTAGGTTTTCTGGGTACTGGAGAAGTCAGAGGAGCCATGTCACCCTGAGTCACTCACTTCTCCCAAAACTAGAAACCCCAGGGCCTCAGTTTTTGCAAGGGAAAAATGAGGGAAGTTAAACTGGTTAATGGCTACCCATGCATTTTATCCTTTATTTATACCTCATGTAGAGTGTTATTTTGTACATCTAAAATATTTAACAGATATTGATTAATATTTAGGGGATAAATTCAGTGATCTAATCTCTTTTAAGTATGAGATCTCTGATCTCTTTTAAGTATGAAAATCGAGTGTGCTTTGACATGGACCTTGCCCAGTCTCATTGAAATAATGGCTTAAAGTGAGATTACAGGTGAAGCTGCAGAGAGTACAGTGGAAAGAGTTCAAGCTTTGCATTCAGACCTGGTTTGGAATCCCAGTTTCATAATGATTTTAGATAAATAACTTAGGTAAGTTTCCCACTGACAAAATTAGAATAATAATACCTACCCAATAAGGGAGGTCATAGTATACATAAAACATCTACTATAGAGTTTGACAAGTAGTATTGAGCACAAGGTGGTGCTCAATTATGCAGTCGTCACTAGTAGTATTGACACCATTGAGGAAAGGTACTGAGATTAAATCATGGACGGATTATGTTTTAGACTAAGGAGGAAGTTTGTAAACTAAGCTTTCAGATGAAAAGTAGGGAAATTAAGCTTTCAGATGAAGAATAGGGTGAAGTGTGGTACATTTCAAACAATTCTATTCAACCAACATTTATGGAATGAAGCACCATGTACATATGGGAAAATGTCCTATAATCCCTGTTCTCCCTGAGTTCAGAGTCCAGTGGAGGAAATAGACCCTCAAGCATACAACTTTCTTGTAAGATTGCATCGTAAGTGCCAAGAGAAAGGTAAGCACGAGGTGTGGGAGCAGCCATCCAACTGGATGTCTTAAAGGAAGAAATTGGGACTTTACCTGATAAAGAGAAGGAGAAGAGAAGAAGAGTTAGAGCAAGTTGCACTCAGTGTGTTCACAGGGGAAACTCAAGTTGTTTTGAAGATCTAAGCTGGTCAAGTGAAAATGGAAGGACGGTATTTCAGGGAAAGGGAATGCACGAGGAAGCCACAGAGGCTGGAAGTGGCAAGGTGCCCAAGCCTCATGTTGTTTGGAATAATGCTGAGCCCAGTGAGAGTGAAGTATGGAAAAACAGTGGAAAAAATGAGGCCGGAAGGGTCAGATCATGGAGGGTTCAGATACCACACTGAGGGGCTTAGGGGGACTGTGAGCCCAAGAACAGGGGAAATTCAACAAGTGCAGAGACAGCCAGATAGTCGCATGCCCAAACATATGATCTGGCAAATTCACTGCTAGGTATATACCCAAAATAATTGAAAGCAAGGATTTAGATATATGCCATGTTCATCATAATATTCATAATGGCCTACAGGTAGAAGGAACCCAATGTCCATCAGTAGACAAATGGATAAGCAAAATGAATGGAATATTATTTAGCCACTAAAAGGGATGAATTTTGATAATGCAACATGGATGAACCTTGACAATATTATGCTAAGTAAAATAAGCCAGGCACAAAAGAACAAATAGTGTACAGTTCCAGTTATATGAGATATCTAGACTAGGCCAATTCATGGAGACAGTAGATTAGAGGTTACCAGGGGCTAGGCAGGGGAATGAGGGGAAATGAGGAGTGCCTGTTTCAGGTGATGAGAAAGTTCTAGAAATGAGTAGTGTAAACTGGTTACACAACATTGTCAGCATAGTTAATGATACTGAATTATACACTTAAAATCGGGTAATTCCCTAATCCTCCAGTAGGGGTCTGTCCTGCCGTCCTCTGTCTTTTGCATGAGTGATTGAGAGGCAGCCAGAGAGAGAGAAAGAGCCGATGAGAGCGTGAGAGAGAGCGCACTGGGAAGACAGCTGTAGCTATCAAAAGCATAAGCCAGAACAGGGGGTACAGGCCTGAGAGACAGTGTGGACAGAGAGAGGGCAAGGAAGAAGATGAAAGAGGAAAAGAGAGGTGCTGGGCAGGCTGAGGAGGAGAGGCGTGCTCAGGGAGGGGGAGGCCTCAAGTGAGCACAGAGGGAACTGGAGCCAGTGCTGCAAGGGAGCAGGCAGAGGGAGAGCCAGAGGGGCCAGATGCAGAGGAGGCCGAGCAGGGCCAGGAGAGAGTGTGCGAGAGGGCAGCGAGGTCAAGAACGGGAGAGAGAGCTCATTAGAGTGAAATCAATCGCAAGAGGGTGAGAGCAGATGGGGGCTGGGAAATACACTGGTATCCCAGAGAGCCAAAGCACAGTGAGCACAGCAAGGTCCGTGCCAGGGGTCAGCGCTGCAAGACCATGATTGTGCCTCCTACCACTTTCTACCCAGCCCAGAACATAAAGTAAGGGTCAGAAAACCAGGGGGCTGGAGGTGGGGGGCAAAAACTATGGACAGAAAAGGCAAACTAGGGAGGCGAAGCCTAGAGGAGAGACAGGGAAGGTGTGCTCGCCTGCAGAAGGAAAGAGGCAGGTGGGCGGGCACGTGGGTGTCCACATCCCAGGGTTGCCGTGCCAAGGCGCTCTCACCTGCATGGGGCAGTGGCTGTCCTTGCCCAAGCAGTTTTTCTATAAAGGAATGAAATGCTCTCTTTAGAGCAACTGTGCCTTACTTTCTCTCTCCACAAGGTTTGAGTATATACTGTCCTCAATGTCTGCCCTGCAAATAAACAAAAAATAAGAGCGAGGCCTGACCAGCCAGGGTGGGGTTTTTCCTGTTCTCTTCACTTGCTGTAGCAGCTGCCCTGTTTCCCCACTCTTTTCAAGATTTCCTAGAGTGGGATAAAGTCCAGAACCGAAGCCCAATTCTGGTGAACACTTTGGGAAAGGGAGTTGAGGCCTTGGGGTTCTATGGGGTATCCACATTTGAAAGAGCTGTCATTTCCTGATTTGTTGCTAGGTGATCCTTAAAATTTCATCTGAGCCGTATCTTTGCAACTAGTTTTTCAATTTCTGCAAGACCATGAATTGTGCCTTCTACCACTTTCTACCCAGCCCAGAACATAAAGTAAGGTGCACAGTGCAGGACATAGGCAATTCTGATTGACTTTGCTATTTCTTTGATTCCTGCAGCATCATTATCATAAGCACCCTTAACCAGTGGGTAACCATAATTAGGCCAGAAGTGAGGGCAGTTCAGGACAAAAGGCATTCCCGGACAAGGGCTTTGCCCTGAGGCAGTAAAAGCAAACACATAAACATTAGGAAAGATCACTGCTGAAAGACCCAGGTCGTGAGCATAGTTGGAAGCCTGCCACACTGCCTTGGGAGCCCTAAACGGCTCACTGCCTGCCAGCTGGAGTGGTTTGGCTTTCTTGACTCCCAATATTCCTGTCTTTTCGCCTAGTTCTTTTCAGCTCAGGGGTCAGTTCCCCCTGTCTGAAGAAGGCAGCCTGAGAAATGGAGCCCCCCCCCCCCCAAAAGGAGCAGCACTGGGAGCTGACAACAGGACCTTACTGACTATTTTGGTACTTTGCACTTTCATTAATGTGAAAAATTACATTTTCTCCATTGATTAAATTGGTATCATCTGCAAGCAGAGGATGGGATATCTATGATGGGATGACAGATATTATTTTTACATGTAGAAAGGAAAAGCGTATGTGCAGAAATGAAAATTTGAGGAATAGCATGAAGAAAGAAAAAAATGGGGAAACTGAGCTCAGGACTGGCGTGCCACTCCAAGCACCCTTCCCTTCTTTCTGCCCCTCTCCATCCCAAGCACACAGCCTCAAGGGACTGTGCAGTCTCCAGCTCTGTCTGTGCTGCTCCAAACACGCTCTCCTTCTTTCTGCCCCTCTCCATCCCAAGCACACAGCCTCAAGGGACCGTGCAGTTTCCAGCTCTGTATTTGAACCCTAGGACGGTCCCTGAAGGAATTTCTGGCACATCGTAATAATGGTGACAGGAAGTTCCAGAGGCTCTGCCAGTTCTGTCTTGAGAGAGGCCTGATCTCTTGGCACTGGACAGTGAGAACTGGGCCACAACAGCAGCCAGTGCTTCGGAGTGCTCAGTCTGTGTGCGACACTCTGCTGAGGGCGTCATGTCATCGTTTTACTTCCTGCTCGCTGCGATCCATGTACTATCACACCTGACAGATTCAGAAACAGAAGGTTAGACAAGTGTGACTTGCCAACACTTCCCAGCTAGAAAGTGGCAGAGCCAGGATGAAGCCAAGTCTTTCTGATTCTAAAATCTGAGAATTCAAACACATAGCTCGAGGTAGTCCCCTATCCGTATTAGACTCAGAGAGAGTACAATAAGTAGGTAATTAAGAGACAAAACGGAGACTCCAAATGTACTCGAGCTCTCTGGCTTTGAAAAGAAAACGAACACTTTAATTTATTTTATTTCCTCCTTATTTGCCTCTTCCTTTCATTCTGCCTCTGTAGATATTTAATCCTTTCACTAGCTGACTGTGTAAATGGGCAAATAATAAGATCTCTGATGTTTAGTTCACCCATCACAAAGACAAAGGGGTTGGAGGGTGAGAGATGAGCCCTCCGATCACTGCTAGCGAGAACGAATGGGAAATCTGCCCCTGTGGTAGCTTTACCTCCTCAGGCAGCATGAACAGGTCAAAGGCTTTAGAATCAGGCAGTCCTGATCCCAAATCTCCCCTGATGAATCAAGCCTGGCCCTGTACCTCTGGAGGCAAGTGTGTCTCAAGACCTCAGTTCACCAGAGGCCCCACTACAGGCTGTTTGGAAAGGTGTGTATATACGGTACAGTGGTCACTTGGTACCCATAGGGGATTGGTTCCAGGAACCCCTACAGATGCCAAGATTCATGGATGCTCAAGTCCCTGATATAAAATGGGGTAGTATTTGCATATAAATAACCGAAGCACATTCTCCCAAATACTTTATTTGTTTTTATTTTTATTTTATTTATTTGTTTATTTAATTATTTGAGACAGAATCTCACTCTATTGCCCTGGGAAAAGTGCTGAGGTGTCATTACAGCTCACAACAACCTCAAATTCTTGGGCTCAAGTGATCCTCTTGCCTCAGCCTCCCAAGTACTTGGGAGTAGACGCCCACTGTGACACTTGGCTAGTTTTTCTATTTTTTTTTTTTTTAATAGAGATGGGGTCTCGCTCTTGCTCAGGGTGGTCTCAAACGCCTTAGCTCAAGCAATCCACCTCCTCCATATCCCAGAGTGCTCGGATTACAGGCATGAGCCACCCCACTGGCCTCTCCCAAATACTTTAAATCTTCTCTAGATTACTTATAATGCCTAATACAATGTAATGCTATAGAAATAGTTGTTATGCTGTGTTGCTTAGGGACTAATGACAAGTAAGTCTGTATATGTTCAGGACAGATGTAATTCTTTTTCAGATATCTTAGATCCATGGTTGGTTGAATCCACAGATATGGAACCCACCAATACAAAGGGTAAACTGTGTATGTGTTCTCTGGTAAGCGTCTGTTAAACGTTTCATTCCTGCATCTTCCCTCCTAGCATCTGCCTGCTCTTCTGCCATCGGGGCTCCCTGACTGTGCCATCCTCTAGGCCATGGAGAATGAGCTACCAGTCCCACATACATCTAGCAGTGCCAGTGTCACCAGCAGTACCGGTGGGGCCAGTAGCAGCAGTGTTTGCAACAATGGGAGCAGTGGCGGGAGTGGCCGCCCCACTGGGCCCCAAATATCTGTGTACAGTGGTATCCCTGACCGGCAGACTGTGCAGGTAAGACTCTTATTGACCCAAGAATTGTATTCCTTAATCATATTCAGGGATAGCCAGGAGGAGGTATTGGCACGGTCTGCTAGAATAACCTGGGTATGGAACAACTCTAGAATGGGCATGAAGGAGTGGGTATATATTTGTGCATAGATAGAGGAGGAGAAGTGATCCAAGATGTGTCCAATCAAGAAAGTTTGAAGAGAGGGAAAATACTTAGCTGATCAGAAAAACTCTTTTCTTACCTGATGGTTCAGATCCTAGAGGGCTGTTGGGGAGGAGCGCTGGGTGGAAATGTAAAGGAAAGACAGAAATAACAAACAGAAGAAAATGGCGAGGAGCTGCTCAGTCACCACCCACATAGCCATTGCCCTGCAAAGTACAAATCCTTAAGTTTTTCAAAGACTGAGAACCAAAAAAGAACCTCCAAACAATCCTTTGTCATTACAACTTTTTACCTTCTTCCCTAAAGGAGTAGTTTGCAAAGTGTCATCCATGAGGCCTCCCAGATGATTCCACAGTATTCCAAAATGCAGTCATGACCACCCATTGCTGTCTGCTACGTGCCCTGCACCATACTAAGCCTTTTATATATTTATCTTCTCCCCCTTCCAGCTGTGAGAATGTTTATCATTAGCTACAGTTCTGTAATTGAGAAAACTGTGACTCAGGGCAAGTAATAACTTGTCCAAAGTCATTCAGCTAAAGAAAAAAATTGAACCTCTCACCCCAAACCTATGTTCTTAGTAACTTTGCTATTATACTAGAAAGGTAACCTCATCCTGCTTTGGCCTGGGCCTAGAAAAGGGAATGGAGGAGAAGCTACAGAACAGTGAGAAGGCCTGAAAACTCCAGTTAAAGAAGACACGATCAGATACTCTGGACTCTTTCCATGCCCAGTTATTTCCTACTTAGTAAAACTATGAGTCCTGTTCCACCCCCACTCCTCACCCCCAGCCCCTTCATGCATGAGTTCTTTAGCTCTAGTTTCCAGCAGTGACATTAGCAGGTGCTTACCCATCTCAGCTCTAGGTGAAAGGGATTTGGGGTTTCTGCTCCAGCAAGTTGAATAACCCAAGGTTGGGGTCTGTGCCCAAGCAGAACCACTGGGGGCTCCTCCTGTTTCCACCCATTGACATTCTGGGCTCCAGGAGGAGTCACAGTGTGTCAGGCACTGCCAGATGGACCACTGGGAGGTCATTTTCAGGGGTCTAAACTAACGACGAGGTAAAGGGAGTAAGGAAGATACTGGGGAGAATCAGAAAATAAAAAGAATGGAGTTCATACGAGAGAGGACCTCAGAAAGGAGAGTGCACTTAAGAGGCATGGAATCTGGGAAGAACGTGTGGGAGACTTGGGGTGGGGTGGGGATGGCTGGGGGGGCCAGAGCTCATGGAGGATCTGTGATGTCAGGCTGTTTTCATAAAACTCCAAGGCTGAGCCCAGAGGTTGCTTTGTCCTAGAGTCACCAGCCCTAGAAAGCACACCAAGCTGGGGAGATTGTGACCAGGCTTGCTTGCCAGAATAAGGCCCCCGGTTAGAAACGAATTATGGCCAGGAATTCAACAGAGCTAATGGAAGGAAGCAGGCAGATGCCAGGGCAGGGCTAGGAGAGATGGCAGAAGGGTGACAGGCAGGAGAAGGGAAGAGAAATGTCTCTGGTTCTCGTGGGAAGAAGACAAGAGGATCTTAGGGCTAGAGAAAGACATTCACTGTTCTTTGTTTCTGGGGTTGGAGGAAGGATCAAAGAGCAGACTTTTGTCACTTCTAGAGGCAGCTGCTCAGCCAGCCCTATTAGGAAAGAGGGAGCAAGCATAGGCTAGGGAAAAAGAGGGGGTGACGGAGAGAAAAAGAGAGGGAGGGAAAGAATAAAAGATGAACGTGTCATCCCTGTGCCATTGGCCTGCTCTGCAAGGTCAAGGCAACCTTCTTGTAAGAGACTGATAGGACTTCCAGGAAGCTGTGGGCAGAACCTGGGGAGCAGCCCCAGGTCTGCCTTGAACCCCCATCTTCACGGGAGGGTGTGGCCTTTGCCTGAGTGTTAGTTTGGCCACTGCTGCCGGTTTTGGACTTGGCTCTTTGTCCATCTTGGCTCTTCTTTCCACCCCTCTCTCCTCTCTCCTCCCTGCTTTGTTGAGCTTCACCTTCCTCTGCGGCTGAAGAGTGAGAGGGCAAGGGGCGAGGCATGCTGTGAAGAAGAGCACCTCACACGCCCAGCACAGGACACTTCTGTCCCAAGCCTCCCCTCAGGGAGCCACCTAGCCCCAGAGTGGGCTGCTGCCTCCCCCCAGGGCCGCTGACACAGGGCGGACTGTGCTGGGGGGAGCAGTGGGGAGAGCAAGACGGACTTTGACACAGCTCTGCACACAGCTGTGGAGTGGGGTGTGCTCACTGCACTGATCACGGGTCCCGGTCCCCTTCCTGGAGCAGTCAGGGAGAGCGGGGTGGACCGTGTGTGCAGCAGCTGAGCGCGCCCGCTCCCCACAGGTGATCCAGCAGGCCCTGCACAGGCAGCCGGGCACGGCAGCACAGTACCTGCAGCAGATGTACGCAGCCCAGCAGCAGCACCTCATGCTGCAGACGGCGGCCCTCCAGCAGCAGCACCTCAGCAGCGCCCAGCTCCACAGCCTGGCGGCCGTTCAGCAGGTGAGGCGGGGGTGACCCGGCGCTCCTGCCAGTTGTCGTGGTTATGCGTGTGAGAGAGGAAGCAGGCCCTGC
Organism: Arctocebus calabarensis; assembly: GCA_963573935.1. Lineage (NCBI taxonomy): Eukaryota > Metazoa > Chordata > Mammalia > Primates > Lorisidae > Arctocebus > Arctocebus calabarensis. The sequence continues at coordinate 45,371 of CAUYON010154105.1, forward strand.
CTTAAGAGCATCACGTGCATTCTCTGAGTCCTCCCGGAGCCCCGGGAGGTTATTACCTCCTGTTGGCAGCTGAGGCGCAGAGCCCATGGTCTCAAGTTCTCACCCGCCCACCCCACAGAAGAAGTACCAGGGAGCCTCTTTCTTTGCTTTTTTGTTTGTTTGTTTGATTTTTTTAGACAGAGCTCTGCGCCCTGGATAGAGCACCGAGGCGTCATAGCTCACAACAACCTCAAACTCCTGGGCTCAAGTGATGTTCTTGCCTCAGCCTCCCAAGTACCTGGGATTACAGGCACCCACCACAATGCCTGGCTAGTTTTTTTCTATTTTTAGTAGAGACAAGGGTCTTTCACTCGTGCTCAGGCTGATGTCAAACTCCTCAGCTCAAGCATTCCACCCACCTAAGCCTCCCAGAGTGTGCTAGGATTACAGGAGTGAGTCACCACACCATGTCACTGGGTGTCCAGAAATGGGCCAGGGATTCCAAGGAGGCATCCACAAGCGAAGGGCATTGTTGGTCTCTCTCCTCCCTAGCTGAGAAGAACACGTCATTCATTCATTCAACAAAATGTTTTATGCACCTACTATATGCAAAGTTAAATCAAGTGCTGGGTATACTGCGCACCCTGACTTCTTAGAGCTTATAATGAGGAGCCATCAAGTGAACAGGAAGCAAAATAGCCCAGGAAACATAATATTTAAATACCTAACTGGTGATAAGTTCTGTGAAAGAAAAGAACAATTGCTGTGACTGAAGCACAAAGCGGAAACCCTGCCTGGGCGGTCAGGGAAGGCATGTCTGCTAGAGTAACACTGAAGCTGACATCTGGAGGCTGAGAAGAAGCTTGCCGCCGGGGGAACAGCAGTTTGGACGTTCCAGGCAGTATCTGGAAACTCAGCCTGGGGCCCGTGGGCGGGGCTGACAGGCGGTGGAGGCTGAAGGCGGAGGCAACAGCAACAGTGTTCAGACTGGTGCTCTGCCTTGCCAGGCCTCTCAGCGGTCCTCCAGGGTAGCCTTACCAAAGGGGAAGCCAGGCCACTTGCTCAAGGTCACATGGAGGAGGCTGCTGTCCCTCCCGCGGGCCTGCAGTGCCTCCTTTGGAAAACTAGAGACCAGGACTGACTAGGGTGGTCTGAGACTCTAGTGAGAGGAGTTTGCTCTTTTCTAGGCGAGCCTGGTGGCCAACAGACAAGGGAGCACTTCAGGCAGCAATGTGTCTGCACAGGCCCCAGCCCAGTCATCTTCGGTGAGTAGGATGGGGTCCACAGTAGGCAGGGTCCACAGCTTGGGGACGAGCTCCTTTCTCCTTGTCTAAAATGCTCATGAGTTCCCAGACCTGGTTGTGGTAAAGGCTGGACTCTTGTTCTTACCAGAACAAAAAAAGTGCGTACTTCTTCTAACCCTTAGATTCGTAACTCCCCGTGGTCTTTCCAGTGTCAAGGCTCCCTGTTGATAGCACAGCTCCCTTAACATTGGACCCCGCAGCTCTGCACCAAGGCACTGGGGAAGTGCCCAGGTTCAGGGAGCACAGATGGTCCTAAGGGAGGCTGAGTGAATGTAGGAAGGAAACGAATGAAGGAAAGATGTAGATGAGAGGGAACCTCCGGTCTCCTATTGCACGTCTCTCTCATCAGATCAACCTGGCCGCCTCCCCGGCAGCAGCCCAGCTCCTCAACCGGGCTCAGAGCGTCAACTCTGCAGCAGCCTCAGGCATCGCCCAGCAGGCTGTGCTCTTGGGCAACACATCTTCCCCAGCCCTGACTGCGAGCCAAGCACAGATGTATCTAAGGGCACAGATGGTGAGTACCCACAGCCTGGGCCATGGCTTAGGGTGGGGGAGGATGGACAGAGGCAGAGATGTTGAGAGATTAGAGAAGGGTGGGGAGGTAGCACTCGTGCCAGGGGCAACAGATTCACAGAGGGATAAGGAAGGTGCCTGGAGGGCTGAGTGTTAGCTGTGGTGTAGGCTCAGTGACTCACAGAGGATGGGGCTCCAGGCTGACACCCCATGCTGCTTTTTTCTATCCCTAGAGGGAAAAAGAATTGCCCCCTACTTATCAGAAACTGCTTCTCAAAATGTGGCCTGCACGTACAGGGGTGCATGCACAGATGGTTCTGGACACTCAGACATGGAAGATAGGCAGACACATAAATGTCCATGTGCTCTCCAAAGTGAGATCTTCCCCTGCAGTGACAGTCCTTACAATGACCACCTCTAACATGGGAGCCAAAGGTGCATGGTAGGCCTGGTGTGAAGGGACAGCCAGCTTCGGGGCACACTGCTGACTCCATTGCCCTACCAGCTGGGCCCCCATTCTCAAGGCAGGTGGGCCTGTTTGGGCAGAACATACTCAGGATAGCACCAGCCCTGACAGACACACCGAGAGTCTCTCCTTTGCATCTGTCCCTACGGCAGTCCTTAGGAACCTTATGCATTCCTAGGATTTAGAGCAGGCATCCTCAAACTTTTTAAACAGGGGGCCAATTCACTGTCCCTCAGACCATTGGAGGGCTGGACTATAGTTTAAAAAAAAAAAACTATGAACAAATTCCTATGCACACTGCACATATCTTATTTTGAAATAAAAAACAAAACAGGAACAAATACAATTTACACCGACACATGTGGCCTGTGGGCCGTAGTTTGAGGACCCCTGATTTAGAGCAATTTCCTGAGAAAATAGAAGCCCACTCCCTGGGGGGCAGTAACATATAGCCCCATGGTGGACTCAGATCTCATACCTCCCATTCCTCCCGTTCTTTGAAGATTCCTCCCTATAGACCCTTGACACATCTTCCCGAAGAAAATACAGTTCTACTCCTCACTTTGCCCTTGTGGCCAGAACTTGACACTAGGGCTTTTCTGGTCTCGTTTCTGTACTTTTATTTTTGGCTCTGAGTTCATCCTGGAGGCACATCCCCATTCCCAGGGAATATCCTCTTAGATGCACAGCATAAAATAAACTTCCGTCTCCCGAGGGTACTACCCAGCCACATTGTGTCACTGTCTACTGCCCTAGCTGGAGTCCTGACACCTGCCTGCCTGTTCCCTAAAGCAGGGCAGGAGAACAAGCGCAGGTGTGTCTGCGCAGAGCCCTAGGGAAAGTACCTGTCAGGATAATACCAGCAAATCGACATGGATGCAGAGCAAGGTTCACGTGGAGGTTAAGGTGTCCTGCAGAGAAGACCATACGACCTACACCCCTGCAACGGAGATGCAGGCAGCACAGCCTAGTTCCTCCACTGATGTCTCTAGCCTTGCCCCCCAATCTAAATTGACTACAACAGTGGTTCTCAACCTTCCTAAGGCCACAGCCCCTTAATACAGTTCCCGTGGGGCCTGTGGAGACCCGCTGCACTAGAAGAGGACCAAAAGAATACATTGAATTGATCCCCTGTGCAGGGGGATCTTGTTCTGGCTCAGCCGTGGGTTTAAGAGGGGGTTAGACCTTGAAAATGGTCCTAGGGCAGGCAGCTGTCTCAGCCCAAGGTCTCTGCTGCTCCCCAGAGTGCTGAGAGGATAATAACTTCAGGGTGTCCTGGGAATCCTGATCCCCTCTAGGATGAGCTCCTCAGAGAGGGTTCTGAAGGAAACTCAGCTTTGGTGCAACCCCAGAGCGGCTCTCTCCCCAACACCCCTGCCACTGCCCAGCCTGGCTCAAGATGGTCTCTCCGTCTGTCTCCTCCCCTGGCCTTCCCCATAACTGCTCTCAAGCTAAACTGTCCTGTCCTGCGGCTGAGCCCACCTTGGGCGGGTAAAAGGCGCCTCGTTTCCTGTGATTCCAGGCCCAGCCAGGTAACCTGGTGCAGGTAGCTAGGAGCCTAGGCGGCACTGTTCCTTTGTCCCCTCAGCTCATCTTCACGCCCACGGCCACCGTCGCTACTGTGCAGCCTGAGCTCGGCACTGGCTCCCCCGCCCGGCCCCCCACCCCCGCCCAGGTGAGGACCCCATGCTTGTGGGAGGGCAGGGGGGTGGGCACCACTGTAGAGGGGGACTAATGCTGGGATGGGCGTAAGCCCTGGAGGAGCTCTGGATCTTTGGAGAGGCTGGGACCTTCTAGGAAGGCAGGTGGGAGATGGGGCATCCCAGCGCTCCCAGGCTCGCTCTTTCATTCCTGTCCAGCCGGAATCAGCTCCTCTTCATCCTGTTTTGTTCTCTCAAACATAGCTTAGGAGCCAGAGAGCAGCGTGCTGGGGCCACATGATTGCCAGTGATGAGTGGTCAGGGCTCCCGGACCCCACCCCACCCCCCCCCGGGCGCGCGCACGCCCTACAATGCAAGTTCTACCCTCCCCAGTAGAACTTACTCCGTGCTGCTGCCAGGCGAGTGGAAGTCCCGCTCTGGTTGCACATGCTAGCACTGCCAGGATTAGGAAACATGGTATGGAAAACAGAGCAAAGGTATGTTCCCTCCTCAGGCTGGGAGCACAAGGACCCTAGTGGCTGTGAAGAGTCTGTGGACAGCAGGGAAAAGAGCACCCTCCCACTCCACCTCCCCACCCCCAGCTACAGAACCGGACCTTGGAGCCCCAGGGCCTGGAGGGCTTGGTAGCACAGCCTCTGTGTGTCCAGCAGAGGGCGCCAGGGACCAGGGTGATAAGGCGCTGGCTGTTAGTTAAACTTACAATGAGGATAAGATAAATCCTTTGCCTGGTGGCCCTGATGGTCAATTAGCTTTCACTTTTGCCTTGGCCTTTTTTCACCATGAGAAGGCCCATGCTCCACCTGTCTGGGAATTATTTCTGAGTGGTATGCTTCTGATCCTGAGAATTTGGGGAAGGAGGGAGGCCCCGGAGGAGGGAAAGGCCTGGCCTCACTCCCCCTGCCTGCTCAGTCTAGTGTCTTCTGCTAATGGGTCCAGTTTCTAGCAAACTTACTTGCCCTCCTTAGAAACTCCACCTGCTCCTGGTTCCTCTTTCAGCTCCTAACTCATTCTCTCTCCCTTTCTCTCTGATTTTACAATCCTGTTTGGCCACTCCTGGTTCCGTCCCTAACTCTGTCCTCTCTTGGTTGTGTGTTGGGGCATTGCTCCCACTCGCATTCTCTGGACTTCCATAGACCCCTCTTTTCCAGGTACAGAACTTGACCCTCCGAACACAGCAGACACCAGCTACAGCAGCCTCGGGCCCTCCCCCCACTCAGCCTGTCCTGCCCAGCTTGGCCCTGAAACCCACGTCTGGCAGTAGCCAGCCTCTGCCTACCCCATCACAGGGCAGAAACACTGCTCAGGGTTCCCCCGCAGGTGCCAAGTCTGCCATAACTGACAGTGTGATGGAGCCACTCAAGAAAGGAGATGGCAGCAGCAGTGTGCCAGGGAACATGGAGGGCCGGGCTGGGCTCGGCCGGGCGGTTCCTGCTGTGGCTACCCACCCCCTCATTGCACCAGGTAAGGGCTATAGGAAGAAGGAATCCTAGCCCAGAAAACTCAGGAATGTGGGTCAGAAGGAAATTTTCAAGCATTCCTTTTTCCACAGACTTGCTAAGATATCAGCCACATGTCTCTTTGCCCAGTTCCCATCTTGAGGTTCCCCAACAGCTCCCGATTCTGTTTCATGCTTATAGTCTAACTTAAGGAAGGAAGTCATCAGTTGGAATAAATGAGTCCTTCACAATGAGCACAGGGATGAAGCTTGGTGTACACAAGCACAGTTCATAACCTTGAGTGAGTGGGAGGTTGGCAGTAGAGTATTTTGAAATTCTCTAAGATTCAGCAAAAAGGACAGGGGCTACCCAGAAGTGTGTAGGCGCTACACAGGGAGATGGGGAAGTGGGTGGTTTATTTTCTCATCATCCAGCAGACACTTGTTGATTAATATTGGCCTGTCATGTGGCTAGTTCTAAGCGTGCAGAGATAAATGAGACTTGGGCCCTGCCCCACAAGGAGGGCACACTCTAGTTGAGGAGATGGACAATTACAGTGCAGTAGGTTGTGGTAAGTGCCATAATACATCTAAGCTCTGACCACTGCAGGAGTACAGAGGAGCTGTCTAGCCTTGAGGAGATGAGCCAAGAAAGGCTTGCCAGGGAGGGGGACCCTTTGAAATAAATCTAACAGATTTAAAAAAAAAAAATCCAGCAGATGACTTGTGAGGCAAGTTCTGTGAACGGATGAATCAGTATTCCCTGGCTAGACTCCCTTCCCTGCCTGCTGAAACTCCCAGCACTGCCTATTGTGGGCATTTTTTAATGGGAAAATCTGCAAGAGCCCTGGAAGCCAGAATTAAATCAGTCTAGAGAACAAGACCAAGCTGTTACACCACAGAAATAAATATAGTAGTGGACCACACAGCTTTACATTAAAGGAAGTCACCCTGATCACATCCTTGAGATATCCACCAACACTCTGTCCTCATCCAGACAATTTTACTATCCAATCTAAGCTGTAGTTTTCTCTTGAGAATGTTTATCTCAAGAATATATATAATTTTTTTTTTTGAGAGAGAGAGAGTCTATGTCACTCTCAGTAGAGTGCTATAGCATCCCAACTCACAGCAACCTCAAACTCTTAGGCGTAAGTGATTCTTTTGCCTCAGCCTCCCAAACAGCTGGGACTACAGGCCACAACATCTGGCTATTTTGTTGTTGTTGTTGCAGTTGTCATTGTTGTTTAGCTGGCCCAGGCCAGGTTCAAACCCACCAGGCTTGGTGTATGTGGTTGGCGCCGTAACCACTTATGGGCACCGAGCCTTAAGAATATATCTTAATATATCTTGGTCAAAATATAATTTTTTTACCTAAGGGAGTGTGGAATCAAAAGAGAGGCTTCAGATATGTAAGCAAGTCTGTTTGATTTCATAAATTCTACTGTAGAATTTATGAGGTAGCACAGCCAAGTACCAAGTACATTGTGGGCCCAGATGGTCGATTCTGTGGCAGACAGTGTCAGAGATGCTGTCCGGCGGAGGAAGGGGCACAAGAGACTTAAAACATGAGCAAATTACCCAACAGACAAAGTAGAGAAGGGCATTCCAGACAGAGGAAGCTGGGCGTATGACTCGGAATTGGGAAGAAACCCAGTCAAAGTCCTTTATTAACCTCTCTGAGGCTTCAGAAATCCCCCAGGGACATAGGGTCAGCCGCTGCATTCCAGTGGTCACTGCTGAGCCCAGGAAGGCGCCTCCCTGCAGAGGCCTCACTGCCCTGGGCTTCCAGATGTTTCTCACTGTCTGATATTGCTTTCCCCAGAGACTGGACCAGCCTCTTCCTTTTGTCAAAAAAGAAAATGATACTCAGAGGGGTGAAGCCTGGGGGATCCTCCAGTGTGAGGGTAGCAGTTTGGATTAGAGCAGGTCCCCTAAATGAGCATTTCCTCAATGTTCTCATTCAATGTGCATACCCTAGAGCAATGTCAAGGCCTCAGGACTTCCTGAGAACCCCATTCCTGCTCAGGCCAAAATGTAACCTCTTTCTAAATCTAAGCCAGTCCCCTAAATTCTAAGGATTGTACAAAAGAGAGACCATTTGTAGGGTTCCTCCTAAGGCTATCAGGCAACTCTGAATTCCCAAGAAAACTGAACAGAAAGAGGACTGGCAATTATAGAATGTCCAGCATGCTAGATAACATGATAGCCCTTCTCTAAACCTGGGGAGGAACCTGGAAGGAGGGTGTTTCTATCCATTTTACAGATGAGGAAACTGAAGCTCCGAGGGCTCACCATACACTTTACCCCACACAGCACTCAAAGTCACTTAAGTAGTAAGTGGCAGAAATGGCATCCAGCTCCATATCTGGCTTAGTGGAGTCCTGTGTTCTCAGTCATCAAGCCAGACTGCCCCTCCCAGTTCTTACAGTAACTCGGGGCCTCTTTGGCCTTTCTTGTTCCTGACCCCAAAGCTTAAAGAATTCCATGTAAGCATAAAGGCCAGTGCGTTCCAGGCTTGATATCCTTAGGCCTGAGACTAGCAGTACATGGCTGTATTGCAGTACAGAAACCAGCGGCTCCATAGAACTTTCTATGGAGCAGCTGTGAGCGGCAGTCCCACAAAGACCGTCTCCCCAGAGACAGTCAGCAGGCCTTGCATTGTTCCTGCCTCCCAGCCTCCCACCGTCCAGTCCTATTCTTCCTTCCTCTCTGTGAGCCCTGTGCTTCCACCCCCCACCTCCCACTTGGTAGGCAGCTGGAGGAGATTTAGGAGCAGCAGATCCTCTTAAGGCCTCTGGAACAAAAAAGACTGAAATCATTCTTAGGACCTGATGGGGGGCAGCCTGGAGCAGCACCTGTCTTGGGCTCCACAGTTCCCCAGACAGAGGTGACTTCTGGCCTCCTGCCCAGCCAACCCACTGTGAAGGAACCAAATGAACCGAGGAATTGGGGAGCAGGAGAGAAGAGCGTGCTTGTGCTTGTTCATGTGTGTGTGTGAGAGAGAGAGCCCGGAGAGCATGCAGCGCATTTGTTTGTTATTGGAGCATTTTTTGAGCTGGCTGGCTAAATGCCCCTGGGGAAAGTAACCAGTGGAGACTTGTTGGGGGTGGGGGGGCGTGTGTAGAGCAAGGAGGAATGTGCTCTCCTGGGGGCTGTTCCCCCCCTGAGCAGGCAAACCCTCCAGTCCCAGCTGGGACTGCTCCCACTGACAGCTGTTTGGGGGCAAAGCCCCTCCCCCAGGGCTAGCTCCCTGCTGCTCCTGGCTCCTGTCACCTTGGCAACCAGCTTCTTTAGGCTCTGCAAATAGAAAAGGTCCCTTATGCCCAGAAAAGGGATGGGGGGAGCAGCTGGGGGAGGGGAATAAGGGGCGGAGAGCGGAGCCTAAGAGGTTGGGCTTTGGAAGGGAAGGCAAAAGGTCTGGCTTTGCCCTTGGTGACATGAGGACTGAATAACAGAGGGCAGAAGAGGGCAGGCAGCAAGGGTCCCATGGCCTGGCCTCCAGGGGAGCTGAGTCCTAAGGGAGCTGGGCCACAGCTCTAGGTAGGAGGCTTGTTCTTGGAGTCCTCATGCTAGTGGATAAGCTCCAGGCGGTGGGTGTACACTCAGGCCCAAAGGTGAGGAGAAAGTTGCTGACCGGGAGGGAGATGCCACGATGAAAATCCTGGGTCCTTTCCACCCAGTGGGGCCTCCAGATGCCGGGGCTTTGTTCTGTATCCTCAGCCCTCCTCAGGTCTCAGCTGAAGACAGAGCATTCTCTGTCAGGAAGCCCTGCCATGGGGCTGCAGAGGGTATTTTGTGTCCGGGAGCAGTGGCTTCTCTTTACGGGAGCCTGGACAATGTGGTGTTACTGATGCTAGGGTTCTTGGGAACCATATTTCCCTCTGAAACAGCTACCCAACTCTGGGGTAAAAATACACTTTTACTTAGAGAATCCGATCAAAACAAAAGCCCACAGGTGGGCCTGGTATCTAGCTGGAAATAAAAATTCCCAACATTTTTGATATTAAAATCATGGAACCAGCCAGGAAGGTTGTTTCAACTATCCATGGTAGGACCAAATTAGATCGAAGAAACTCTTATATTCAAGGGGGGGAAATCCATAAGATAGAAGCTATTAGTGGAGGCGTTTGCATCCTTCACCACATGTGTGCAGATGCATAGGAGAAAGGGGGACAGGGAGAGAAAAGAGAGAGAAGGAGAGGGAGAGAAGAAAGAGGGGGAGAGAAAAAAGGAAGGTGGAGAGGGAGAGAAAAGAGAGAGAAGGGAAGGGAGAGAGAGCAGACTGCAGTACACAAAGGGACATAGAATTATTGGGCATATCTTCTTTCCTGAAACTTGTCACCCTAGGCTTCTGTTACACTATTTCCCTGGTTGCTGCCAGCTGATAATAACAATTACCATTTAATGAATAACCATGTCCCAGGAACTGTACTAAATACTTTACCTACATATCTCACTTAATCCTAACAATGATTATTCCATTTCACAAGTGAAAAAGATATGGCTCGGAAAGAGTGATTAACTGTCATCCCCAAATAGTTTGTCTCTTCAATTGTTCAGTTCAGCACAACAAATATTCCTTTAGCACCAATTATGTGCCATGCAGGGTGGCGCCTGTGGCTCAGCGAGTAGGGCTCCGGCCCCATATACCAAGGGTGGCGGGTTCAAACCCGGCCCTGGCCAAACTGCAACATAAAATAGCCGGGCGTTATGGCGGGCGCCTGTAGTCCCAGCTACTCATTGCTGAGGCAAGAGAATCGCCTAAGCCCAAGATTTGGAGGTTGCTGTGAGCTGTGATGCCACGGCACTCTACCGAGGGCTATAGAGTAAGATTCTGTCTCTTAAAAAAAAAACTATATATATATATATGTATATATATATAAATTCTGTGCCATGCATTGTGCTGGACACTGTAGGGGCTACAGAGGGGAATAGAGTTTAAATTCTGGTAGGGATTGTGGAAATTTGAGTTGTGCTTTGAAAAATGAGTATGTTTCAAAAATGGAACAGAAGGAAGATTAGCTCAGCTGGCGCTAAAAAGCACCTAAGCCTGGAGCAGCCATGTGCACACATGACATGTGTGTGTGTGGGAGGAACCTGTTCCTCCTCCTCCTCCCTTGCCCCACTGACATTACTGTGGGTCTTCCACGAGACTCAGCCCTGTGCCTCTTGGCGTTTCACTCCTAGAGGAGCTTGTCTGTTCATACCTTTCAGACACCTATGCCCTGTCTGCTGACAGCCTCTCAATATGTGTCCACCTCTTCCTCGTCCCCACTCCTGTAGATTTCTCCCTGTCTATTGGATATTCCTACTTGGGTATCACCCTACCTGCAGGCAAGTTTCTGTTGTTGTTGCTTTTTAATTTGGAGAATCCAAAAATACCACAAAAACCAAAACCCTGAAAAATCAAAACCCAGTTCCTTTTCCCAATTTCTGGACCACTATCCACAATCACGGGGTCTTCCCGCGCCCCTGGCTCACACCAGGAAGGCAGAGTGTCATAGTGGGAAAAGCATGGGATTCAAAGTTAACCTGATTTCAGGCCCCAGTTTCGTCACTTATTAGTTTAATGACCATAATCAAGTGACTTCATCTCTATAAAGCTCAATTTCCTCATCTATAAAACGGAGGTGATTATACTTCCCATAGGCTGTAAGGATGAGTGAGGTGGCTGGGAAAGGACCAGCACAAAGTAAACTCGGGCCAGACATTTATTTCCTCTCCCTCCTAGTCCCACCCTCCATCACCACCCAGCTTATCACCAGCTGGGCGCCAGGTTCTGCTGACCCTTCCTCTGCACTGGCTCCCTGCCTTACTCAAGGCCTGCTGACCATGCCAGGTTTCACTGATCTCCAGGCTTAGAATCACGCCACTAGAATTCCCTTCCTTAGAGACTGCATTAGTTCCTTCTTATTTCAAAACCTGCACACTGTCTTTGTGTCCTACTTGATTGTTGGACTGAACACCTAGTCTAGTGTTGGACTGAACACCTTTTACCTAGTGTCGTAAAAGCTCACTAAATAGCATGGTATTCACTTCTGGTAGACAGACTCCTACGGGACCTTCAAGACCTTCCCCACATTGCCCACTGCACCTCTCAGATTGCTCAGGGCTTCTTCTGTACGGCCAGGCAAATGTGCTCTAGTCTCTTCTCCCTTACTCCTTACCCCTGTGACTTACTTGGCCTGTCATATAACTCTTACCTCCCTGCCTGCTGGCATAACAACCCCTCTTTGTTGTCCATCTCACCATGATTGCCTCCACAGCTCTCAACAGCCTGCACGTAATACAGAAATACAGGCTTACTGTAGTAATTCATGCTTGCTGATTAGTGTTCATCAGCCTTCTGCATCTTTGAGGATTTGATAAGTGCAAAGCACCACTCCTCACCTGTCAAACAAAGTCAAATTTCCCTTAACCTATGGCATTGTAGAAGTCACTGAAAACTACTCTCAGTTCTTGCTTGTAAACTAAAAACACTGCTTGATTGCCTCATTGGATTATTATTATAAGTAAACAAGATTCAAATTATAAAAATCCTTTGAGAAGTTCAAAGCAACATACAAATGACAAATTATTTGTATTGTATTTTAAGAATAGGTACCACAGCTGGCCGGTTCGAATCCAGCCCGGGCCCGCCAAACAACAATGGTGGCTGCAACCAAAAAATGGCCGGGCGTTGTGGCGGGCACCTGTAGTCCCAGCTACTTGGGAGGCAGAGACAGGAGACTCGCTTGAGCCCAGGAATTGGAGGTTGCTGTGAGCTATGATGCCAGGGCACTCTACCCAGGGTGACAGCTTAAGGCTCTGTCTCAAAAAAAAAAAAAGACTAGGTACCATTTACTGAGCTTCTGCTAGACCCCAAGCATTGAGCAGTGAACCTTTTTGTAACAACTACCCTATGTGGTATGTATCACCACTGATAGAACAGGAAGTCAAGATCCAGAGAAGTTCAGCAATTTGTCTGAGATTGTACAGCCTATAGGTGGCAGAGTCAAGATTCAAACCCAGGGGGCAGCGCCTGTGGCTCAGTGGGTAGGGCGCCAGCCCCATATACGGAGGGTGGAGGGTTCAAACCCAGCCCCAGCCAAACTGCAACAAAAAAATAGCCTGTTGTAGCAGGTGCCTGTAGTCCCAGCTACTCGGGAGGCTGAGGCAAGAGAATCGCCTAAGCCCAGGAGTTGGAGGTTGCCGTGAGCTGAGTGATGCCAAGCACTCTACCAAGGGCAATAAAGTGAAACTCTGTCTCTACAAAAAAAAAAAAAAAAGATTCAAACCCAGATCTGACACTGAAACTCATTCCTTTAACCATTTATGCTGAACTGCTATCCCCTGCCAGGGACAGAGTAGGGACAGAGATGTAGATACCAGTTTCTTTTTTAATGCTCCAAGCTGCTTAGCCAAGAATCCAGTAAACAGTGGGTATTTGGGAGTTTTGCAAGAGGGCTGCAGAGCTGGCTAAAGACTTTAAGGCATATATACACCACAGTAGAGGGCCCCTGCCATTGGCAATCCTGTTTTTATAATCTAGTTTCCTCTTACAGGGAAACTTCCCTTAACTCTACAGTCCCTCAAACTCCTTCTGACCCTAAGCCTGGATGTACCATGGAAAGTTTATGTGGTTATTGTTTAAGATTTTTCTGAAAAGAGCTTCCTGTCTATTTATGTATATATGAAGCTGTGTTCTCCAATCAACCTCAATCTCAGTTACTTCCTGGAGTCTGATCACACAAGACATCTTTCGAAATGCGCAGCCTTTGGAAAGTGTTAGCATGATTTATTTTTAAGAGACAGGGTCTCACTATGTTGTCCAGGCTGGCCTTGACCTCTTGGGCTCAAGGGATCTCACCTCAGCCTCCCAAAAGCATAAATTAAATCCTCTCCCCTCAAGCTCCCCATAGCATAATTTAGACCCGTGAAACTGACTTCTCTCCCTTCGCCACCCTGGTCTTCAAGCATACAGGATGGCTGTTGATCTCTGAATGCATCACAGTATTTTATGCCTGATGCTTCCTGTATGCTGTTCCTTTTGTTATCTTCCCAATTCTGAATCATGCTAAATACTTACTTCTTCTGAGAAAATTTCTCTGCTTTCCTTCTAAAGCTGAATACCCTTTTCTATGTTCTTTTTTTTTTTGAGACAGAGTCTTACTATGTCGCCCTCAGAGTGCTGTGGTGTCACAGCTCACAGCAACCTCAAACTCTTTGGGTTTAAGCGATTCTCTTGCCTCAGCCTCTCAAGTAGCTGGGATTATAGGCACCCACCACAACGCCCGGCCACTTTTTTGCTGCAGCTGTCATTGGTTGTTTTAGCTGGCCTGGGCTGGGTGTATGTGGCCAGCGCCCTACCCACTGAGGTACGGGCACTGCCCCTTTTCTGTGTTCTTAATATGGTATCATAACTCTTACTAAATTATGCTGAGAGTATCTACCATCTCTCTCTTTTGCTAGATTTTTATCTATTCTAGGGACCATGTTTTAGCCAGCACCAAGTATACGTAGTACTTGGTCTACTGTAGGTGCTTTGTTAAGTGTATGAATACAAAGTATTGTATTTTCCCTTGACTTTCTACACCTCAAACACTAACGTTTAGTTAAAAGCTATTCCATTTCTCTCCCCTGGGCATCCTCTCCCCTACAGTCCAGGTAGCGCCCAACCCTACTCGGTTACAGAGGACTGCTAGCCAACAAGTGCATGAGCAGGCCTGCAGCCTGTGACTGGGTGCTGGCAGCTCCCATGCAGTGTGCGAGCTCATTTCCAGGACAGCTGTGTCCTGCCTGCTTGAAGCCTTGAGAACAAATTGTAAAGGACAAATAAGCCCCACAAATGGAGTTCTATCTACCATTTTGTCTTTCAATCATTCAACAATATTGATTGAGCATCTACTAAATCCAAGATATTTGGGGAGAAACAAAGGAATTACATAAATTGTGCCTACTAAATGATGTGGGTCATTTACTGAAATAACTATGAGATAACTATCGTCCTTACCCCCATTTTAAAGATGATGACACAGCTCGGTGCCCGTAGCACAGTGGTTCCAGTGCCAGCCACATACACCAAGGCTGGCAGGTTTGAATCCAGCCCGGGGCCACCTGAACCACAAAGACAACTGCAAAAAAAAAAATAGCCAGGCATTGTGGGGAGTGCCTGTAGTCCCTGCTACTTGAAAGGCTGAGGCAAGAGAATCACTTGAGCCCAAGAGTTTGAGGTTGCTGTGAGCTGTGACAGCCCTCTACCCAGGGTGACATAGTGAGACTCTGCCTCAAAATAATAATAATAATTATTATTATGATAATCTCTCTCCAATAGCGTCTACAGTGGGTCTTTTTTATGTTGTGATCACTCAGCATCTTTTGAAAACCCATTCTATGCCAAGACATTATGATTTCTGCTTCCCAAGGTAGAAGACAGACCCTTGTATCTCACTCTGCTGTATAGCTAGGACAAAGGTATGTGGTGCAAGCTTGTCCAATCAGATACAGCTGACCTTGATTCAGAAGTAAGCTATCAGAGGGAGAGGATACCATAGAGCAGGGGTCCTCAAACTACGGCCCTCGGGCCACATGAGTTGGTGTGAATAGCATTCGTTCCCGTTTTGTTTTTTACTTCAAAATAAGATATGTGCAGTGTGCATAGGAATTTGTTCATAGTTTTATTTTTTTTTAAACTATAGTCTGGCCCTCCAACGGTCTGAGGGACAATGAATTGGCCCCCTGTTTAAAAAGTTTGAGGACGCCTGTGTCTTGGAGCTTTTAGGGGCAGTGAGAGTAAAGATTCTAGAAGTAGAGACCCTCCTTCCGTATGTGAGCTACAATGCCCGGGGGTGGCACAAAGCAGACATACTGCTGATAACAATCCAATAGCAAAGTTTGCATATTGTTCCTGGCTGTGTAGCCTCCAATTCTCTTACCCCTTCAGAGGTTGTGTGAGTCATTTATGTCTTTAAACACATTCCTTGGCTGCTTAATCCAGTTAGAATAGCTTCTGTTATTTGTAGCTAAGTTCTCTGACAGTTGTGGGGCTTTCATGATGTAGCTAAATATGGCATCTGGTACTAGAAGGGAATCAGTCAAACTGGATCTGTAGCCTCTGGGCTTCCAGAGAGATGAGATAGGACATTTTATTACTTACTGTTTATGCCATTTCAAGTTGGGTTTTCTATTCTTTCTGTTTATAAGCATCTTCAGCACCTGGGTGCAGCTAGAATACGCTCAAGATGCTCAATCATACTCACTTTTTTTTTTTTGAGGCAGAGCCTCAAGTTGTCACCCTGGATAGAGTGCTATAGCACCACAGCTCACAGTAACCTACAATTCCTGGGCTCAAGTGAATCTCCTGCCTCCGCCTCCCAAGTAGCTGGGACTACAGGGCCCGCCACAACGCCCAGTCATTTTTTGGTTGTAGCCGTCATTGTTGTTTGGCAGGCCCGGGCTGGATTCGAACACGCCAGC
>CAUYON010154106.1:0-11081 GCA_963573935.1 Arctocebus calabarensis
CTGAGCTTGCGGGTTAGAATCCACCCCAGTCCTGCCAAACAACAATGATGGCTGCAACCAAAAAATAGCAGGGCATTGTAGCAGGTGCCTGTAGTCCCAGCTACTTGGGAGGCAGAGGCAAGAGAATCGCTTGAGCCCAGGAGCTGGAGGTTGCTGTGAGCTGTGATGCCATGGTACTCTACCCAGGGTGACAGCTTGAGGCTCTGTCTCAAAAAAAAAAAAAAAAGAAAAAATTGGGGGGTCGCATGTGGTGGCTCACACCTGTAATCTAACATTATGAAAGGCCAATGCGGTAGATCTTCTGAGCTCACCCGAGTTTGAGACCAGCCCGAGCAAGAATGAGACTCCTGTCTCTACTAAAAATAGAAAAACTAGCCAGGCATCAGTTGTGGTGGTTGCCTATAGTCCCAGCTAATCCAGAGGCTGAGGCAAAGGGATCACTCAAACCCAGGAATCTGTGGTTACTGTGAGCTATGACGCCATGGCACAATACTCAGGGCAACAAAGTAAGACTCTGTCTCCAAAAAAACTTTTATCTTATTAGTAAGTTTGAGTTCTCTGTGGATTCTGGTTACCAAACCTTTGTCAGAAGCATAACCTGCAAATATCCTCTCCCATTCTGAGGGCTGTCTACTTGCTTTACTTACTGTATTCTTGGCAGTGCAGAAGCTTTTTAGTTTGATCAAATCCCAGTCATGTATTTTTGGTGTTGCTTCAATTGTCCGGGGGGGTCCTCCTCATAAAGTATTCTCCCAGGCCAATTTCTTCAAGTGTTTCTCCTGCACTCTCTCCAAGAATCTTTATAGTTTCATATCTTAAGTTTAAATCTTTTATCCAGTGAGAGTCAATTTTTGTTAATAGTGAAAGGTGTGGGTCCAGTTTCAGTCTTCTACAAGTCACCAGCCAATTCTTCCAGCACTGTTTACTAAATAGGGAATCTTTCCCTCAATTTATATTTTTGATAGGCTTATCAAAGATCACATGACAATAAGTGTCTGGGTTTATCTCTTGGTTCTCAATTCTGTTCCATACATCTACCTCTATTTTTGTGCCAATACCATGCTATTTTGATCACTATAGATTATAGTATAGTTTGAAGTCTGGTGGCGTGATTCCTCCTGATTTGTTTTTATTTTTGAGTAATGTCTTGGCTCTTCAAGGTTTTCTCTGGTTCCACATAAAACGAAGTACTATTTTTTCCAGATCTTTAAAGTATGATGGTGGTGTTTTATAGGGATTGCATTAAATTTGTAAATTGGTTTGGGTAATATGGACATTTTAACAAAGTTGATTCTTCCCACCCATGAGCATGGTCTGTTTTCCATTTGTTAACATCTTCAGCTATTTCTTTTCTCGGAGTTTCATAATTCTCTTTATAGAGATCTTTCACGTCCTTTGTTAGGTAAATTCCCAGATATTTCACCTTCTTTGGCACAACTGTAAAGGGAATAGAGTCCTTGACCGTTTTTCCGGCTTGACTATTATTGGTCTATATAAAAGCTACTGATTTGTGAGAATCCTGAGATGTACTGTATTCCTTGATCACTTCTAAGAGTTTTGTGGTTGAGACCCCAGGGTTTTCCAGGTATAAAATCATATCATCTGCAAAAAGTGAAAGTTTGATCTCCTCTGACCCCATTTGTATACCCTTGATTGCCTTCTCTTGCATAATTGCAATGGCTAAGACTTCCAATACAATGTTAAAAAGCAGTGGAGACAATGGGCAACCTTGCCTGGTTCCTGATCTGAGCGGAAATGTTTTCTTTTTTCTTTTTCTTTCTTTTTTTTTTTTTGAGACAGAGCCTCAAGCTGTTACCCTGGGTAGAGTGCCATGGCATCACAGCTCACAGGAACCTCCAACTCCTGGGCTCAAGCGATTCTTCTGCCTCCACCTCCCAAGTAGCTGGGACTACAGGCACCTGCCACAATGCCTGGCTATTTTTTGGTTGCAGCCATCACTGTTATTTGGCGGGCCCAGGCTGGATTCGAACCCGCCAGCTCAGGTACATGTGACTGGTGCCTTAGCCGCTTGAGCCATAGGTGCCAAGCCTGGAAATGTTTTCAATTTTACTCCATTCAATATGATATTGGCTGTGGGTTTGCTGTAGATGGCCTCTATCAGGTTAAGAAATGTCCCTTCTATACCTATTTTCTTAAGTGTTCTGATCATGAAAGGATGCTAGATATTGTCAAAAGCTTTTTCTGCATCTATTCAGAGAATCATATGGTCTTTGTTTTTTAGTTTGTTTATGTGATATATTATATTTATAGATATATATATATTGAACCAAACTTGAGACCTTGTTTCATTGTGGGCAATGGGCTTGAACAGAAGTTTCTCTGAAGAAGATAGATGCGTGGCTTACAGACACATGAAAAAATGCTCAGGGAAATGATTAGAAAGAAAACCGCTTCTAACTCTAGTAAGAGTGGTTCATATAACAAAATCCTAAAACTACAGATGTTGGTGTGGAAAAAGGGAACACTTCTGAACTGCTGGTGGGAATGGAAGCTAATACGTCCCTTTTGGAAAGAAGTATGGAGAAGTATGGGATCTTAGACCTGCGTTTGACCCTGTAATTCCTCTACTAGGTGTATATCCAAAACACCAAAAATCACTTTATAACAAAGATATTTGCACCAGATTGTTCATTGTAGCTCAATTCATAATAGCCAAGTCATGGAAGAAGCTCAAGTGCCCATCCACCCATGAATGGATTAATAAATTATAGTGTATGTATACCATGGAATATTATGCAGCCTTTAAAACAGATGGAGACTTTACCTCTTTTACGTTTACATGGATGGAGCTGGAACATATCCTACTTAGTAAAGTATCTCAAGAATGGAAGAAAAGGCTCGGCGCCTATGGCTCAAGTGGCTAAGGCGCCAGCCACATACACCTGAGCTGGCAGGTTCGAATTCATCCCGGGCCCGCCAAAGAACAATGTCAGCTACAATCAAAAAATGGCCAGATGTTGTGGCGGGTGCCTGTAGTCCCAGCTACTTGGGAAGTGGAGGCAGAAGACTCACTTGAGCCCAGAAATTGGAGGTTGCTATAAGCTGTGAAGCCATAGCACTCTATCCAGGGTGACAGCTTGAGGCTCTGTCTCCAAAAAAAAAAAAGAATGGAAGAAAAAATATCCAATGTACTCAGTACTACTATGAAACCAATTTACAATCACTCACACTTTCATATGAAGAATATATCACAACTATGGCCCAAGTTGAAGGAGGGAAGAGTGTGGGTGGGAGGGGATGGGGTATGTCAGATCAAGGGAGGGTGAATGGTAGGATCACACCTATGGTGCATAATGCAAGGGTACATGTCGAATCTATTAGCATAGAGTATAAACATTTTAACACAATAATTAAGTAAACGAGATGAAGTATATATTAACCAGTGTGATGTAAGCATTCCTAATTCTATATGAAATCAGCACATTGTATCCCATAAATGCATTAATGTATACATGATCTATGTGTTTATGATTTAACAAAAAAAAATGAAATGAAAAGGGAGACAAGGAACTTAAGACTTGATTCTAAACTGGAGTGCTGAAATCTGTCCCAAATGGCCTGACACCCACCTAATTGCAGGAGAATGGGGTGATGTTTCCACCTTTGACATGACTCCTCAACACAAAAACATACATTCTGCTACTGATTCAGTCATACCCCCATTATTGCTTTTTTAACTAATTCCCACTAGAAATTCCCACACTGACACCCTACATTATGTAGAAGAATAAGCTCCAGTAGCTCAAAAAACTAATAAAAGATTAGATCTTTCATGAAGAGCCCCCTTTTGACAGATCTGAGTGTTACAGCTAACAGGTGGGGAAATCTTCCTAAATATACGAGTATTATCATGACAAGGCCACTGGAACGGATCAGTGCTGTAAGTTAGAAAGGGCTAGAAGTTTCCGTTCTACCATCAGATTCCTCTTTAGCCTTGACAGATCAAACCCCAAGCCGAAGCAAGCTACAGAGATCAGTTCAGTCTGTGAGCCAAAGGTCTTCACAGTGAGGGACCAAAGCTGCCCTGGCTGGGCCTCTGTCAGCCTGTGTCTCAGATTAATCACCACAAGGCACAGCCTGAACACCAGCCTGCAATCTGAGCCCAAGCAGCACCTGCAGAGGGGTCACCCCGGTACCTCCCTTATTCCCCTTGGGCAAGACCTCAGGGCATGAGGGTGTCCACCTGTTCACAAGGTTACCTGGTACAAGAGACCAAGACACTCAGCCATCTTCATCTCTGCAGATAAATCATGGCTGGTTTAAATGGTTGAGTGGAAGCAGCAGAAAAGATGTGGTGACTTGGGCAATAAAGTTCAGGCTCCAAGAGAAAGAAAAATTCTCAGCCTCTGAACAGAAAGAGAGAAAGGTCCCAATTCTCCTCTCATTACTGTCCAGAAAAAAAAAGCTAACTAGAAACCAGCAGTGGGTAAACTAAGCCCTCAGAAGTTGAAACTAACGAGATTCTTTATATGTGGTTAGTATATAGTCCCAACATCTACAGATAAACAGGATACTGATGGGAAAGACAAACCAGAAGAGAGATGTCTTTTCAAAACATCCTCAAATGCTGCCGGAATATCCCTATGTGAAAGGAAGCTTGGAAACAAATACATTCATTGAGATTGTAGGGGAGCTTCCTCTGAATGCCAAGATATGGGCATTCCTCAAATGATCTCCTAATCAGTAAGCTATTTCTAAGACAGGTACACTCAAACCTAGTGACTAAGTATTGGTGTGTATTCATATGTCTATGTTAGAATGCACTTTTTTGAACCAAAGGATGCTATTATGTTACAAATTTCTCTCAATTAGTAATCTCTTTTATTTTGTTACTTTTTCAAGACTAAGTGGAGTAGGAGAAAAGTATTCATGAGGCTAAAAACTAACAATCATAATAATCAAAGCAGGAATATAAGCATGAAAATCTTTATCTTAGAATAAGGCCTTAACTTATGATAGGAGGAGAAACCATTCAGATAGACTGCACCCTTTTTCACCTACTCCATGGCCCAAGAGAAGGAAAGGTAAGAAGGGTAAAAGAGAGTCAGAGTCAGATTGAAATGTATGTCCCTTGAAGAGCAGAGCACAGGTCAGATAAGAAGAGAAAGAGCTCCTACACAACACCTTCATTTGAAGAGTAACACCCACATCCTGACTGTTACATCTTGTACTTCCAAAGCTCCAACTCAAGGAATTTTCTTTGAACCTATGGCTAAAACCCAGAGTTAGGATAGAGCAGTGGCTACAATTACACACTTGCTGGGGGGTTGAGAGGAGTGCCACATGTGACAGGCCATGAAAGGTCCCTACCTATAAAACAGACTGGAAAACAAACCCTTAATTTAAATGTTAATGAAAGTGCTGTGGAGACATCAGAGGCTTCCCGGCTGCTCAGAGAACAGCTACACCAGCCACAGAATTTATGACTCCCCTTCACCCTCCCGCCTCCTTCCCTCTCTGCCTCATCACCCACTGAAGTTTAAAGAGGGAAAAAAAAACAACCTAATTTTAACATTAACTCCATGCTTCCACCTTGGGATGTGATTGCTAAATTATCTGTTGGCAGAACAATGATCAAAGGTGGAAAAACACAGGCACATTGCACATACAACCCAGAAAAGTCAGCAGCAACTAAAGGCAGGAAGATTCCCTTCTCTTCCTGATGAGCAAAGAGTAGAAGAATGGTGTAGATGGAGAATGGTGCCAGAGGACTCAGGTAGTAAGAGAAGGAAGAAGACTGATCTCTCCAATGTGTTCCCAAGGCTCTGTCTAAACCTCACCTGAGAACTTACCGCACTGTACTAACCACTCTACTTGTCTGTCTCTCCCATCAGACTATGTCATCTAGTTCACTGTTGTTTCCTAAAGATTAGAGCACAGCAATGCTTAGGTAGTATCTGGAGAGAGAAAAAGAAACAGGGATGGGGGGCATAGAAGAGGAAGGGAAAGAGAAAGACAGAGACATAGAAGAGGAAGGGAAAGAGAAAGACAGAGACAGAGAAAGAAAGAATTTAAACACTGAGACTGAAAGACAGAAATATATCCCTACTTGCAGGGGGGAGAATATCAATGCATCAACTCTGTCTCTACAATATCCAGTCCTCTGCAATGGCCTCTGTTTCTATTTTTAGTGTTTTATTTAAGTCATCTCTTGACAAGTAAGCCAACTATGCTGCCTAGGGAAGGAGCTGCTCCCACAAATGGGTTCTGTGCCACCCAGGGCTGGGAGGGTACTGGTTTCATGCCAACAACTCAACACATGAGCTCATCTTGTCCTGGCTAATAGCAGAAATCCAGGGTCCTGGGGAAGTGAAACCCACCCCTGTGGTATTTGGTCCTTGCTACTCATGGATAAAACCTTCTAAGAGGCTTGGATTGGCAGAGCTCTAACAGTAGAAAGCACTGCACTGAGATTTAGCAGGACCTCACTGAAATTCATTGGCATCCCTAGATTTATCCCTTTATAATTTAAGCTCATTTAAGACTGAGACAGTGGGACCATGAAGCATTACCCACAGCTTCCATCTTTCTCCATGTGTCATGATGTCCCTTCCAACCACCCCAGCAACTGGCCCCTTCCCGGTGTCTTTGTGCCTCTGATTCTCTCATTCAGGGGCACCACATGCAGGAACTTCCCTGCTGTGCCCAGCAGTTTTCAAAGGGAGACACCAAGCCACTCTTTAACTAGCTTTTAAGGTCTCCTTGCCCTAGATAGGCCCCAGAAGAGGCTTCCCCTCTACCCCTGCCCCTGGGAAGGGAGAACAGAAAGATTCCCCAAGCCAGCCATGGTCCATACCATCTGAAAGACCAGCTACAGTGTGAAGCTCTACAGATTCATCCATCTGCATCTTCAGGTTATCAAGGTTAGGAATCCCCTTCACATCCAGCTGTGCATAGCCAGTCAAAAAAAAGAAAAAGGCAGAGGCATAATATTTACTTTTGATTCTTCTCCTAAAAGCATTGAGTGAGAAGACAGAGGCAAGATGGCCAACTGAAGCCAGCTTTCCACAGAGGCTCCCGTCCAGAAGGAGAATTAAAGGACAGAAGTTTAGCAAATAAGCTGATGATTTGGAGCTGAGCCAAGAGAGAAGGTCAAAGAATGCACATCAACCCTGCTGAGGCAAGCTGTGACCCCAAGGAAACAAAAAGTCTGTGCTGATTCTGTGGCATGGTGAGGAGAGGACTGTGGACCAAGGAGCCATATGGGAGAGGGAGAAGCAGTGCCCCGCAGTACAGAGCAGCAGCAGCAGTGGCAGGAACAATAGGACTCACACCCCTGGGGATATTTTGGAGAGACACTCCCTGTCTCTCATGGCAACCAGAGAAAGCCAGGCCTCTACTCTGGTGGCACCCACTGGTGGAATAGATCTGGGACAGAAACACAGGCCCCGTGAGTAAAGGCTGAGACTTCAACCTAGAGTTACTGATTCACTAGGACTGGACAGAGACCAGCTGAAAACAAGACAGAGCCACATAGCTCCACCACACCAAGTAGGTCCCCAGTGTTTCAGGCCATAGCACTGTATGGGTCCTTTGCAAAGCTCTAGGGGATAAGGAACAGATACCAGTCCTAGCTCTTGGGCAAAGGGCTGATTACTCCAGGAGCCCTCAACCCAACTTCACCTTATCTGCTCATCTAGCCAAATGGTATAAAATAATCATGGGGCAGAATCAGCAGAAAAACTCTGGCAACATGAATAATCAGAGTAGATCAACTCCCCTAAGGAACGACATGGAAGACACACCAAAAGACCCCATTCATAAATAAATGACTGACATGCCAGAAATCTAATTCAGAATTTGGATTGCAAATAAGATTAATAGAATGGAGGTAAAGTTGGAATTAGAAATTCAAGGGCGATTTCAAAAGTTGTCTCAAGAATTCAATGAATTCAAAGATAAAATCATCAGAGACTGTGACACATTGAAAATATGAACTTGCAGCCCTCAAAGATCTGAGAAATACAGTAGAATCCCTCAGTAACAGAATGGAGTGGCAGAAGAAAGGATTTCTGACATTGAAGACAAAGCTTTTGAACACTCCCAAATGCTCAAAGAGGAAGAGAAGTGGAGAGCAAAAACGGATCATTCTCTCAGAGAGCTCTGGGATAATTTGAAGAAAACTAATATTCACCTTATAGGAATTCCTATAAGGCAACAAGGTGGCTTCGAAAGGTCCAGATGCTCTACACCATGAGATAATCAAGGGGAACTTCCCAGATATGCCAAGAGATTCTGAAATTCAGATAGCAGACAGTTTCATTACCCTACCATGACTCAACCCGAATAAGTCATCTTCCAGACACATTATAATTACCTTCGCCAAAGTTAATATGAAGGAGAAAATTCTGCAAGCAGCCAGACATAAGAAAACCATAACCTACAAGGGGAAGAATATTAGAATGACTGCAGCTCTCTCTGCTGAAACCTTTCAAGTTAGAAGAGAGTGGTCATAGGCTTTTAATCTCCTAAAACAAAATAATTTTCAACCCAGGATCCTGTATCCAGCTAAACTGAGTTTCATTTATGATGGAGAAATTAAATACTTTAATGACATTCACATGTTGAAGAAATTTGCCATAACTAAGCTAGCTCTCCAGGATATTCTCAGATCTATCCTCCTTAATGACCAGCATAATCCTCTACTACCAAAGTAAACTCACTCAGAAATTTTTTATCAAATTCCAACTTCCACAATCATGAAAGGATTAAAAATGTCCACTGGACTTTCGAAAAGCTCAATACCCAAAATCTACCAGGCTTATCAATATTTTCAATTAATGTGAATGGTTTAAATTGTCCTGTAAAGAGGCACAGGTTGGGTGACTAGATTCAAAAACTCAGGCCAGATATCTGCTGCATACAAGAATCTCATCTTACCTTAAAAGATAAATATAGACTCAGAGTGAAGGGATGGTCATCTACATTTCAGGCAAATGGAAATCAGAAAAAAGCAGGTGTTGCAATTTTATTCACAGATACAATAGGCTTTAAACCAATAAAAATAAGGAAAGATAAGGATGGTCACTTCATATTTGTTAAGGGTAACACTTAACATGATGAGATTTCAATTATTAACATTGATGCACCCAACCATAATGCGCCTCAATTTATAAGAGGAACTCTAACAAACATGAGCAACTTGATTTCCTCCAGCACCATAATAGTTGGAGATTTTAACACTCCTTTGGTAGTATTGGATAGATTCTCCAATAAGAAACTTAGCAAAGAAATTTTAGACTTAAACTTAACCATTCAACAATTGGATTTAACAGAACATTTCATCCTAACAAAATTGAATACACATTCTTCTCATCAGCCCATGGAATAGCCTCCAAAATTGATCACATCTTTGGTCACAAGTCTAACCTCAGCAAATTTAAAAGTCTAGAAATTATTCCATGTATCTTCTTTGACCATCATGGAATAAAAGTTGAACTCAGTAACAACAGGAATCTGCATACTCATACAAAAAAATGGAAACTAAATAACCTTATGCTGAATGATAGCTGGGTCATAGACAAGATTAAGAAGGAAATTACCAAATTTTTGGAATAAAAATGATAATGAAGACACGAATTACCAGAACCTCTGGGATACCACAAAGACAGTCCTAAGAGGGAAATTTATAGTGCTGCAAGCCTTCCTCTAGAGAACAAAAAGAGAGGAAGGTAACAACTTAATGGGACATCTCAAGCACCAGGAAAAGGAAGAACATTCCAATCCCAAACCCAGCAGAAGAAAAAAAATAACAAAAATTAGAGAAGAATTAAATGAAATTGAAAACAAAAGAATTGTACAACAGATCAATAAATCAAAAAGTTGGTTTTTTGAAAAGGTTAATAAAATTGATAAACCTTTGGCTAACATAACAAGGAAAAAAAAGAGTAAAATCTCTAATTTCATCAATCAGAAATGGTAAAGATGAAATAACAACAGACTCCTCAGAAATTCAAAAAATGCTTCATGAATATTATAAGAAACTTTATTTTCAGAAATATGAAAATCTAAAAGAAATTGACCAATACTTGGAAGCACGCAACCTTCCAAGACTTAGCCAGAATGAAATGGAAATGTTGAACAAGCCTATATCAAGTTCTGAAAATAGCATCATCAACTATACAAAATCTCCCTAAAAAGAAAAGCCCGGGACCAGATGGCTACACATCAGAATTCTACCAAACCTTTAAAGAGGAACTAGTACCTATATTACTCAACCTTTTCCAAAATATAGAAAAAGAAGGAATACTACCCAATAAATTCTATAAAGCAAACATCACCTTGATCCTCAAACCAGGAAAAGACCCAACAAGAAAAGAAAATTATAGACCAATATCACTAATGAATATTGACAGAAAAATATTCAACAAGATCCTAACAAACAGAATCCAGCAACACATCAAACCAATTATACACCATGACCAAGTGGGTTTTATCTCAGGGTCTCAAAGCTGGTTCAATATATGTAAATCTATAACTGTAATTCAGCACATAAACAAATTAAAAAACAAAGATCATCGGCCGGGCGTGGTAGCTCACGTCTGTAATCCCAGCACTGTGGGAGGCCGGGGCAGGTGGATTTCCAGTGCTCACAGTTCGAGACCAGCATAATGACTGAGCCAGAGAAAAGACCCCGTCTCAACCACCAGCACAGAACACACCGCCGGGCGTAATGGCGAGCGCCTGTAATCCCAGCTACTTGGGAGGCAAACCGGCCCGCGCATCATTACGAGGAAGGACAATGGAAAAAAAATAAAATAAAATAAACAAAAAAAAAACAAGGAAACTGAAAGCAAAGCCAGCTTGAAATAAAAAAAAAAAAAAGATCATATGATTCTCTCAATTGATGCAGAAAAAGCTTTTGATAATATTCAGCATCTCTTCATGATCAGAACACTTAAGAAATTGGTACAGAAGGAACATTTCTTAAACTGATAGAGGCCATCTACAGCAAACCCACAGCCAATATTGTATTGAATGGAGTTAAACTGAAATCGTTTCCACTTAGATCAGGAACCAGGCAAGGATGCCCACTGTCTCCATTGCTCTTTTTAACATTG
>CAUYON010154109.1:0-69584 GCA_963573935.1 Arctocebus calabarensis
AGCTGTCACCCTAGGTAGGGTGCTATGGCATCACAGCTCACAGCAACCTCCAATTCCTGGGCTCAAGCGAGTCTCTTGCCTCCGCCTCCCAAGTAGCTGGGACTACAGGCGCCAGCCACAACGCCCGGCCATTTTTTGGTTACAGCTGTCACTGTTGTTTGGCAGGTCCTGGGGCTGGATTCGAACCTGCCAGCTCAGGTGTACGTGGATGGCGCCTTAGCCCGTTGAGCCACAGGCGCCAAGCCATGGGACCATTAATTATTAAACAAGAATGAGTCCAGGGTTTGCTGAGAAAGAGGAAGCATTCATTGTTAGGGTTAAGAATTTGTTCTGTTGTAAGGATGGGAAGAACACAGTGAATAATATTTCTTTTTGGTATCGAGAGTAAGAACCCGGCACTTTCTTCCTCCTCCTATTTCAGATTTTCTCATTCTAAATCATACTTTAAAACCACTTTCAAATATTTCCCCCCTTTTATGGAGTATTTTAGGTTATTCTTCCAAAATCTAAATAAAAATGAGATTATTTAAACTTCAGTGTTTCAACTCTTTACCATGAAATTGACACAAGACTCTATTTAAAGTTTATTAGAACATTTTGATAATAGGCTCTAGTGTTACATTAATTAAATTATTAATAATAACTAAGGGGAAATTGAGGCACAAATGGGAAATGTTATTTTATAACACAGTAAATCACAGGTTAGGCCTGGTCATATTGGTTAAACTTCTACCACTGAAATAAAATTATTACTTTAGCTGAGGAAATTGCTACTGTGGTTCCGGCAGGTGGATGAACAAGATGGCACAAGCAAGCTGTAATTTTTGACACCCAGTTTAATTTTATTATGTGCTTTATATATTTTCAATAAAATATATAGGTCATTAAAAATGGAACTGTGGTGCTTTTTCTGACTTTTAATAATTAGCACACACATTGCACTTTATATTTTCAAAAGCTTTATACTTCATTAATTAACTGTGAGTAAGGCTGTGAGTATCATTATACCCATTTTACAGATGAACAAGCCGAGCCATGGGGCGCTTAAATAAATTGCCTACAGGCTCCCAGCACACCAGGATTGAAGATGGATTGAACTGCAGAGCCCATGGTACTGTTCCTGGCCTGGACTCTCCTGTAGCCATTAACAGAGGTAGTGTACCTGTCCTCAGGAGCAGTCACCAACTACTATCTCGGTTGTTTTTATTTTTTTCCATTTGGGGGGAATTTTTAGTACTACTTTTATATATATAATTTTTAAAATTTTTATTTATTTATTTTTTGAGGCAGAGTCTCACTCAGTTGCCCTGGGTAGAGTGCCGTGGCGTCATAGCTGGGCTCAAGTGATCCTCTTGCCTCAGCCTCCCAAGCAGCTGGGACTACCCGCCACAATGCCCAGCTAGGTTTTTCTATTTTTAGTAGAGATGGCGGTCTCACTTTTGCTGAGGCTGGTCTTGAACTCCTAAGCTCGAGTGATGCACCTGCCTCAGCCTCCTAGAGTGCTGGGATTATAGGTGTGAGCCGCCACACCTGGCCTGTTACTTTGTTTGAATACAGGAAGCCCAAAGTTCTTACTTAATTACACTGAGTGGGTATGTCTCTCGGAGGGAAGTGTGGTGTGCTTTGTATAGTATTTCCTATCTTTCATAGTAATGGAGGTACAGAGGGGCACCCCAACATGTCAGGACATCAGGGGTGGGTCCAAGTAGATGGATACCAGAAGAAACACAAACTGGACTTTGGTCTCTGACTCCCATCCTTCCTCAACCTCTGTGGGTCACAGGAAGGGTTAAGCTCAAAGAAAAGAACCCAGCCAGCGTGTTCTTCTTTGACGTTTTAGAGTGTGTGCGCTTGAACTTCAGCATCCTACAGATCCCCATCACGAGGCCTTTCAAAACACAAAGACTGTCCCGATCCTGTGCATTCTTCTCCCTTTGCCAAGGAGAAATAATCCTTTCTACTAATGATACCTTCTGTTCACTACGACCCACCCCACCCCAAACAGAGGAGCCAACGAATGCACTAGTTTTATTCTCTTTAAACACAACAAATCCAGAAAGTAATTATTCTACTCCTTTGATTCTATAGTGCTTGACGAAGATTGAGAATTAAGTAGAAATCTCATTTTCCTATGCTTGTTCTTCTGGGTATAACTACCAAGGGGGCACATTAGATGATCACTATTCCACAGATCAATAGTGTCTGCTTCCCCCACTTCCAGGAAATTGCTTTGCTTGTAGGCATGGCTCTACAGCACTCATTTTCAACCAGGGTGCCATGACAGGATCTTAGGTGTGCCATGAAAAATTTCAAAGATCATTAATTATTCTTGAAAGAAGTTCAAGCACAGTAAGTTTATTCTTTCTTTTTTAAAATCAATGTAATTAAGTGTGCCACGAGATTAAAAAAAAGACTGAAAAACACTGCTCTGGAGAGAATCAAGTTACCAGCATGAAGACCCTGCCTGGTGCAGTAATTTCTATCAGTTCCCTGGAAGATGGGACCCCAGCCCAGGGAGGAAGATGGGACCCCAGCTGATGGAGGCTGAAGGCCTTTTCTCATTTTACTGCTTTCAAATGGAAAAAGCGGCCCCTTATTTGCTGTTTTCTTATTGAGGAGGCAATCTTCTGTCACATTTAGAGAACCTGGTAATTTCTAAAGGGAAATTGCAAATGCGCATGGGAGCAGAGCCAGACTTCGGGGAATGCACCATCACTGCGGTGTCAGGAGGAGGCCACAGTGGAAATGTGATTAGAACACAAACACACTCAGCATGAAGGTGGGGGGCCTTCTTGCCCCTTTCACTGTCGTGGGGCTGGAGGGATAAACATGCATGTGTCAGCAGAGTCGTGAGCAGACGATGGAGGAGGAGCCGTGATGGCTGGAGTGACGGGGTGGGCTCTGGGTGCACAGAGAGCCGAGGCAGCTGGGCTGGGAAGCACCTGACCTGAACTTGGGCTTGGGAGAGACATGCGATTCTTCAACCTTGCCTGTCACTTTTCTGCAAAGTGCAGAAAAAAAGTACAAGAGTATGATTTTGTCCAACCAGGAAAGGTTGCTGAGCAAAGAGCACAACCTTCTGAGGGACACACGTGCAGGGTGAAGGAGGAAGATGACATGGCTACAGACAGGCAGACAGAAACTGAAGGGCAATCAATGACATGATACTCCAGTTTTCATGCAAAAATGTCACATGTGTATTGTCCTGACAGTATTTACTTGACTTTCTAAGCATAAACCAAAGCATAAGGTAAAACAAACCAATGCAATGAAAAGTAAGCAGCACTTACATGCTTAGTGCTTCGTGCACATCAGCTCATCAATCCTGTTGAGAGCTCCATGAAGTATGTGGCATTATTGTCCCATTTTTCAGACAAGGAGACTGAGGCCTAGAGAGGTTCATTGCCTTCATCCACTTGCTAAGGAAAAGAACTTTTAACTGGACTCCCAGTTCATTTGACTCTGATTCTTTTATTACTTTACTTGCTGAACTTGGGGGGGGGAGGGTGAAAATCAGAAACCCACAGTGACACCACTGTGTCTGGTACTTAGTAAGTGCTCAATCCCTGGATGTTGAGTCACTGTTCAATTCTAGGCTATAATACCCAACATCTGTGGAATTGGCCACATTGGTGAAAGCCAACAGTATCATAGGGCCGGGTGATCCTACCTGTTTCTCTTGGGCGTTACCTGCTCAAGGCTGACTTACCCTTCCCTAATGATTTCTGGCGTGTGCAGAGGTAGTGATTTCCACACACCCACAGGCCTCTTCCACCAGCCTCATGCTCACCTCCTATCTTGAATCAGCAACCGAGAAAGTGAGCGGGAGGTCCCATCTCAGGCCGACGCGCCCAACTTTCTCGCCAAGATCTCCTCTGTCTTCTCCCTGGAAGGTTTGTTTGGCACAGGTGACGGGAGCCACTTTTGTCACTATCGTAGCCTGTATTCTCCATGCCCAAAGGCGGACCGTGCCAAGTGGTACGAGCAGGGTAACTCTAAATGGCTCGAGTTGGAAGTGCGTGTGTAAACAAACACTGATTTGAGGCCTCATGTGGGTGACAAGAACATTGAATTCATGTTGCATTTGATTTTATCAGTAATTTATCAGATTGAGAAAATTAGTGGGATTTATTTGGCAATGGATGAGGAACGAGGAAGCAGGCCATTCTTTATGCTGCCTGTGCTGAATAAATCATTTCCCATCTTTCTCTCTAATTTTTATCTTTGTACGGCTGGCCTGCCTGAGGGCATAATTCATAGGACTTATTTTTGAGTACTTTGAAGGTACGATACAGTGGGATTATGCAAATGCTGATTTAGAAATTGGTGAAAAGTATACTGGTAAACTGTCGGACTAGCCTTGCTCAAGGTCCTGACAGTGGTCTCAAGCTTCCTAATACTGTGACCCTTTAATATAATTCCTCATGTTGTGGTGACCCCTGAACCATAAAATTATTTTCGTTGCTACTTCATAACTGTAATTTTGCTACTGTTATGAATCGTAATGTAAATATCTGACATGCAGGATGTGTTTTCTGATGGTCCAAAGGGGTCGTGACCCACGGGTTGAGAACTGCTGTGTTACCAGCTTAGTAAGGAGTCGAGCTGACTCTGCTGCCTTCTCCTTTATCTACTAAAGCTTGGATAGAAAACTGTAGGAAAAATAAAAATCAGGTTATCCATTGGATAGCATTTTTTTGTGGCTGCTGTTTTTTACCTATTAATACTCATCCCCTAAACTCAAATTAGAGGAAGTGGAATAGGAGGGAGAAATGGAATGGCCTGTAGCTCTGATAGATTTCTTTTACTCCAAAAAGATTCACTCTTCTCTCCCAGCCAGTTCCTGTTCACCCTTCCTGCCTATGGAGAGGACAGAGAATTCTCTATGGAATCATATTTCAGATACGGCTGCGAGAAGATTACTTAAAAATCATGGCAGCTTCTAGGGCTATATCACCTCTGCATAAAAATGGAGGCATAATTTGTATCTTAGGGGTGGCTCTTCTTCAATGACAGAAATGCACTTGTGAAGGCTTTTATAAATGCAAGGTTATGCTCGTTTCCCAGAGATGCAAGTTTCATTATTCCATGTGCTGATGAATAATGCTGTATGTTTAAGATCCCTTGCACAGCTCCAAATTTTGGGTCCCAAATTGCTACTTAGGAACTGGCTGATCATGCCATGGAAACTTAGCTGCTATGATGCAAATGGAGACAAAAACAAATGAAAAAGAAAAGAGTACTAAGAAAAAATTGAGCATGATAGCATGATGTACTTTCCCGAGCACAATACAGATATTTTGCTTCTTTATGGTAGAAAGTCTCCATTTCTGCTGCGACTTTGGAGATTGGTTCATCGAGGATACTAAGTAAATGGTAGGGGAAAGCTTTCCTGAGATTCTCACTGTCCACCTTGAGTATTTGGGATTGGGTTTCAAATAAGACAAATTCTCTTAGAAGCCTGATCTCCACTAGAGAAAGTGACTATCTCTGAGGAAGAAGAATTAAAAAACATCAACACAAACTCAGAATTTAGAAGTACAAGGCCATGCTCTTGAACAAGCTCCTGGACTCTATTTCAAGCCAAACTTAGCATCGAGCAGCTTGATGTTAAGCTGAGACCTGAGAACTGCCAGGATGCCGTTGAAGATTGCAGATGGAAACGCTTCTCCACAGGCCTGGTTGGAGGAAACCATAAAAAAAGTGAAAAGTTAATTGTGCTCACTGAAGAGATTGTGCTATGTCAGCATAAGCATTGTCTGTTTAATGTAGGTCTTGGCCAGGGCCCCAAGAACCATTAATTAATATCATGCGTTGGCTGTAAGCAGGTCAACATGAGTGCTAAATTTCATGATCCTTCTGTATTGTTAAACTGTGGATTTAAAATCATATTCTTAATGAGGAGCATGATCGTATCTTTCCTTTGGGCTCACATAGCCCTCTAGGGTACCCTGATGTCTGGACTGTTTCTCTGACTTGGAATGAATCTAAGCCCCTGTCATGAAAAGCCCTGGATATAGCTCTCTCCTTGAACTGGCCACTGGTTTGGGTGTTTTACTGAGGCTCTCCAAGGCTCATGTCCTTAAGTTTCTGGTACTAAAATTATCATCTCCTTGTACTGCTGAGGGCTGCTTTAAGACTCATTTGGACCATTTGGGCTGACTGCATTAAGAAAATAGGGGTTTCTTTTCATAAAGTCCTTATAAGCCCCTTGACATCAGCCAGTAGTAGAGAATGTTAAAAGACTTTCTGATTCTGGCTTAGTGCCCATTGCTCAGTGGTTAGGGCTCTGGCCACATGCACTGGGGCTGGTGGGTTCAAACCAGCCTGGGCCTGCTATATAACAATGACAGCAACAACAACAAAAATAGCCGAGCACTGTGGTGGGCACCTGTAGTCTCAGCTACTTGGGAGGCTGAGGCAAGAGAATCACTTAAGCCCAAGAGTCTGAGGTTGCTATGAACTATGATGCCATAGCACTTTACTGAGGGTGACAAAGTGAGACTGTCTCAATTAAAACAAAAAAAAAGAAAAAAGACTTCATGATTCCCTCTTCTCCTCTGGGAATTTCAAAGCCAAAGCACCCCAATTATTCTTAAATCTGAATCCACAGCTTAAGTTCACTCAGAGATTCTTTTAACTGGTCCAAAAAGGGGAAGTAATTTTAGATTTTGGGCAAAGAAGGGTCTACCTCATTCATTTTACCACTGCAATCTCTCTTGTTTCTTCCAGCCCTCCCGTTTATGGGGCTGACATCATCCAGAGATGAGAGAGACGTTTTCATGGCACTGTTTCAAAAGCCAAACACCTCTCAGCGAGTCACTAGGTTAATAACAACACAGAACTGTAAGGATGAAGCTCGCTGGAACTGGAATTACGACAGAGCAACTTCTTGCCGTGCCCAGGGGGGAAAGCTGAGCGAACAAGCACATCCAGCCGGATCAGAACTATGTAGAGTGACACCCGAGACATTGGAAGGTGGCTTCATGGAAACTGAAACCTAGGGTGGCCAGTGGCTTGGATGGCAACTGTCAGAACATTCGCTGTAGGGCCTAACAAATCTCATCTCTATCCTTTGCTGGTGTGGTTCAAAGTCAGGACAGCATGGGACAGTCTTCCTACACCTGGCTTGTCACAGTTTCCTGTTAATTTCTGGATCCTAAGCAATAACAATTCAACTTATTTCCCCCTCTTATTCGCTTCCTCACCCACTCACCTATCACAAATTCTTGCTTCTTCCCCTCCTATAGTAAATTTATAGTTTTCCTATGTGTCTTTTGTCAATTTTGCAAAAAGAAAACACATAAAAAGATAAAGACAATCTTATTCTTGTCATTGCAATTTAAAAAAGTCATTCAACTTAGACTCCGTGTATGGACTCTTTCCTAAAGCAGTTGCTCTAAAAACCTGAGAGATGTTTTTTGTATGACTGAATTTTTGTTTTTATAGGTGTGGAAGTGTGTTATCGAAGATATTTTGGCATTTACCAAAGACTCAAGTTTGTAGGCTTTCGTTAAGGAGAACTGCTTCTTTTTTCTTTTTCTCCTTTCTTCTTTCTTGAAAGAGAAGAAAACAGTTTACTTGACAAGTGCTCTGGATTTTTCTCTACATCTTTGACTACATTAATTGTGCTTGAGGTTGTTTGAGCGAAAAAGCTAAAATTCCAGCAGTTACGAGGAGAAATTTCCCCCCTTCCCCTCTCCTCTGGCCATGGCTCCTCTAGTGGTTTACGTGAATGATACTATTTCACATCCATTTTTCCAGAAGCATCATTTTTACATCGTTTCCCATTTCTCTGACTAGGCTTCAGCAATGATTCCCAAACCTGGCTGTGTATCAGAAAGATGTAAAATCACTGTGCGGGAGTCTGGATGGCCCTGGTGATGAGCCAGTCTGGGAGCCAGTGGTATGAAACAGGTGTGCACAGCAAGGAGGAGGCTGGGAGGGAAACAGCCCCCTTGGCAGACCCCTCAGTTGCAGGGTCCAAGCAACTGTTTGCTTATTTTTAGATTAAGTAAACACTTACTGAATCCCTACTATGTGTTGGCACCATTAGGATTCTGAAATAAATACAGTCCAGCTCACCCTTGTTCTCCTAGTCTAGTAAACAAGCCTGACCTGGAAACAAGACACTTTCCATTGCACGTGGTTGTGCTAAGATAGAGTTACAGCTGCAAGGAGTTGAGAGAAGGCTCCTAAAGAAGAGTACCGCTAAGGGGAACTTTAACAGGCAGCAAGGCCCAATGCACAATGGAGGCTGGATTACACCTTGCATAAGCACCACGCCTGTGCAGAATGCTGGGAAAGGAAGGCGGGGCTAGGATCAGGGGGTGGGGCTGGGATCTGGGAGGTGGGGCTGAAATCTAGGAAACCAGGCTGGGAGCGGGAGGCAGGGTAGGGTTGGGGAGAAGTGGGGCCAGGACACCAGGGGGCATTTGTATTCTGAGATTGGCAGGCTAACTCAGGGCAGACCTTGGGCCTGGTGCTCTCCCTAACCTCCACCCCCCATGTATTTCCAGAGATGACATAATAGACAACTTCTTAGACAGATCTTTCCTACAGTAGTTGAAATAAAATCAGGGAAATGAGAGAAGCTATGTCAGAACTGCAATCAGAGGGGAGTTAAGGAGCATAGGGCAGCTTGTATTTTGTTTTTTTTAATTAAATTATAGCTGTGTACCTTAATGCAATTATGGGGTACAATGTGCTGGTTTTATGTACAATTTGAAATGTTTTCATCAAACTGGTTAACATAGCCTTCATGGCATTTTCTTAGTTATTATATGAAGACATTTATATTCTACACCTAGTAAATTTCACATGTACCCTTGTAAGATGCACCGTAGGTGTGGTCTCACCAATTACTCTCCCTCCACTCATCCTTCTCCCTCCCCTCCCCTCCCCTCTCCCCATTTCCCTTCTTCTTGGGCTATAATTGGGTTATAGCTTTCATAAGAAAGCTATAAATTGGTTTCATAGTAAGACTGAGTACATTGGATACTTTTTCTTCCATTCTTGAGATACTTTGCTAAGAAGAATATGTAATTTTTGTACTAAAGCATGTATCTTCCATGGTTTCCTTCAGAACTGAGGTTGCCATTACCTTCTGTCCATGGCTGGGGTTTCGTAAGGACAGATAGATAAGTATGCATGAGGCCATCAGTCCCCATCCAATTTTAGCTAAAGTCTGAAATATAGAAGACCAATCACAAAGAACTAATATCAATAGTGTTAATATTTGCAATGTTAATAATATTAATAATAATGACTAATCCTTAATGAATGCTTATTAAGTCCCAGGTACTATCCTATGTACTTTTACATGCATCAGTTAGTTGAATCCTTGCAATATCCTTATGAGGAAGCTACTGAGATATAGAGTTAGGCAAAGCTGTTATATATGCCCAAGGTTTGGTCTTTGTTATGTGTATTGCTTATTTTTAGCCACTTCGATCCTGGGCTGCTCTATTTGTGCCATTGTTTTCCTGTGAGGTATCTTTTGGAATGTGACTTTCAGCTCTATTAGGCACAAGTACTTCTAAATGACAAATGTTAACAATCTTTTATTATTGGCATACATTTAAGCAGTGCTTGGGGTGGATATGGGCCTTTAGCACTTGGAATCTGTTCTTACCCCAGAGATTAGAAAGCTGAAAAACATGTTACCAGATTCCCTTGCAGCTAGAGTTCTGGTTGCAAATTAGGTTTCACTCTTCTGATGCAGTCATATGAAATTTGGATGGTAGAGTTGGGACAGAAGATGTTTCCCTGCTTCTTTGGCCATTTTCTCCACCATAAATCTAAGAGTGGAGACATAGAGTTTTTCTGCTATGGTATTTTGGTGTCTGCTAGTTGGCATTGTGGGTTCTGAGCAGCGTCCCTAATTCAAGATTTCTGGTCCCCAGATAAGGGCAGTGGTGGGGATCATCCCTGTGGATTCAGTGGGGGCCTCCTGGTCCCTACTGTTCTCTTGTAGCAGGTCAGTTTTATGATGCTCTGGAGTGATTTCTTGAAGCTCAGCCTAGGGCCCACTGCTCCTTCCTCCTGGGGATCGCTCCTAGGAGTATTTTGAGCATGAATTCCTTGTGTTTAAGCCCTTTCTGTATAACACATTCGGCCTGCTTTGTTTGCTGCATTGAATCCTGTCATTTAACATCTACAAAGGGCTTTCACATGCTCTACTTTATCTCATTGATTTAACAAACAGTTATTAAAAACCTGCTATGTGTAAGTTGCTCTGCTAGGCACAAAGGTAGGAAGATGCATAAGACTAATGCCTGGCTTCAGGGAACTTAGAGTCAGCTGGGAGACACAGCCAAGTAAAGAGAAACAGCATTAAGTATGTGGGGGTGTCCAGGGGGTGTAAAACTCTGACTCCAGGAAGTGGGGCTCCAACAAGGGCTCCTGGTAGGGGCAGAATCTAAACTATCCTTCAAGAGCAACTGGCAAGTGACAGGAACTCACAACAGATGTGCTGAAAGAATGATTCTTTGAGGTGGGTGGAGAATCAACATCACTGTCTTCATTTTGCAGAGACTTGTCCATGGGTGCTGCTGAGAACCCACATGCCAACTAGCAGATACCATAACAGAAAGACTCCTTGTCTCCACTCTCAGATGTATGATGGAGAAAATGGCTAAAGAAGCAGGAAAACACGAGACTTGTCTAGATGGCAAGAGACACAGAAAGAGCCTGATCTGGTTCTGGGATAACAAATAAATACTAGTTATTCCTGGAGACCCCAGTGAGCCCAGTCTCAGTAAGAAGTGGGTTGATGTCCCTGCCTTGTTTGTGGCTGCTGGGCTATGGACGTTTTCCTGTCTGTGAGTTCATGAGGGTAGGAAAGAGCTGACCCAGTGACTTGGAAAGGGCTTGGGGTTAGACTCTTAGCTCAGGTACCCCTGGTGTCAGCATGACCTTGGCCAGGTTGGTTACTGGCCCCTTGCCTCAGCACTGTCATCTCCAGAAGGGGATAGCGATGCTTCTATCTCAAAGGGTGCTGGAGGATGAGTAAGGCGACACAGAGGCTGCCTGATGCAGAGGGCCAGCCTGCTCTAGCTGATGATGACTGTGCTTATTGTCAATGTCACTGTTAGGAGACAGTGAAGAAAGGCGTGTCAGCACAGGTAGGCCAGTGGCTGGAGGACCAAGGTCAGAGTGAAGGTTTGGAAGGAGTGGGGGAGGTCAAGTTCAATTTTAGAGATTTTTTTCATAGACTCATAGAGTGTTAGAATTGGAAGAAACCTTAGAAATCATCTCCTTGGCACATTCAATGACTGATTTACCCATCAGAACTTATTACCCTTTTTTTTAGTAACTCTAAGATACACTTCCAGCTTTAGCTAGCAGAGACAGAAATCATTTTCTTAAAACCAACATAAATAAGACCTACCCATTTTCACAGGGCACTAGCATAAATGGCCCCATTTATAGGGACTGAGGTCTATATATATATGATCTGGTATGATTTTAAGCCTTTAAAAAAGTACACATTATAACAGAGTTGTAGAAAATGGCACATCCTGTGTACCTCAATGGTAAATGGATTATAAGGTGGGCATCTTGTGACTAGTCCGGGTTAAGGAAGGGAACCTTGGTGGTCACCCCAGATGCTTTCTGTGTACCTCTCCACACCCTTCAAAAGTAACCATTCCTCTGTCTTGTATGGTAATTATTTTGCTGCCTTGATTTTCTTTCTAGTTTTAGCACCCAAATCTGTATCCCTAATCGCCAACCTGAAGTTTAACTTTACCTATTTAAAAAGAAGTTTTACCCATGTCTTAAACTGTGTACAGTTTCAAAAGCTCATTGAGACAACTTGACCTGAAACACAGGCGGCAGAATGACAGTGGGGAGCAGAATCAGGACGCTGCCCATGTGATTTAGCAGCAGGGAAAGCCTGAGGTGGGGTGTGTGGAATCTGGAGCAGCAGCAGGGTTGGGGAGCTGCCCTGGGGCTTTTGTCCCTCCCCCCACCTGCCGTATGTACAGGGATAAGAGCAGGAAGAGGCCCTGGAAGACCATGAAGATGTGGGAACACTTGCACCAGGTCAGAGGGCGCCTGTGGGTCTCGT
Organism: Arctocebus calabarensis; assembly: GCA_963573935.1. Classification (NCBI taxonomy): domain Eukaryota; kingdom Metazoa; phylum Chordata; class Mammalia; order Primates; family Lorisidae; genus Arctocebus; species Arctocebus calabarensis. Next base: position 12,074 of record CAUYON010154109.1, read on the forward strand.
GACACTGTGATGTGACACTGCCTATCCCGACCCTTAACCAACACAGGGCCTTGAGGCTGAGGGTGGGCACAATTGTAAAGTTCCAGAACTCACCTTTCCTGTTGAAGAAAACATTTGAAAATGACAGAATGAGAGAAAATACGGCAAAATACGACAGACCTTCCACCTCCCCTCAGCGCTTTCCTGTGGGGTTGGCAATTTTGAGAATGGAAGCGAATGTAGGGTTTGTGAAGAGCAAGTTCTGCCCTTCTGGCTGAGCCTGCTAAGTTTTGGTGTCGTTTTCTTAAACAAACAAACAACGCCAGTTTCTGGTGACAGCTGAACTACAGAGCACAGAAATTGGGGGTTGCAAAAACAAGAGGGAAAAGAAATGCACCCCATCTACACACCAGCCATGGGTTCCCTCTCTGTGCAGATTTGATGATGACTTTTTATTTCATACGCCTTTGGCATGTCCCTAACTCAGCATGTTTTAAAAGAGTTAATGAGGGAGGACACTAAAGAAAAATAAAATTCTGCTTATCTGTAGCAACTTGCCATGGAAAACAAGGGCCAGAGACTCTCCCCATCAATACCTTTTTTGGGGAGGGGAGGAGTAGGGATGGTTCTTTCTAGAACTCTAGCCAGCTATGAGAACTTTTCAATGTGTAATTGGAAGTCAGAAATGCCCTTGGTTCTGACAACCACGTCCTTTCTGTGGCCTCGAGCAAGGCCCTTAACCCCTGGGTGCCTCAGTTTCCCCCTCTGTAAAATAGGGATAATAACACTTAATTACTTCACCATGCCCAAGTAAGGATTAATTAGTTGATGTTTGTAAATGGCTTTGAAGCCAGAAAATGCTACAACAGAGCTGAGCATTATTCTTAATAATACATTTCAACTGAGTTGATAATTACATTTGCCCTCTCGAATTTCCCTGGCGGTTTCAGCCGGTGAACTTATTTTTCAACTTCACTCAGTAAAAAGTAAGAAAAAGGAGCAGTGCTGGCAGAGAGAAACTGGTTTTCCTTGAAAAGGATGAGCTCATCTCTGCCATGGCTGAAAATGTATCTGCTCCATACGAGTTCAGCAGGAGGTCCTGTAGATGTCACATGGAGTGAAGGGGCTTTTGCTAGTAAGCAATTTTTTAAAAGAAGGGGAAAAAATGCTAGTCACCGTGTGCAAGGTGAGAATTGGGCAGATCTGGGAGGTAACCACTTTCCAGAATTGATTCAATTCCATGCTCTGGACCCGACCGCAGAGCAGTTTATCTGTTGTCTGCCTCAGGTTGTTTTTTTCTCTTTGGTCCCTTTCTGTGGCCTCCGCCCTTTCCTGTGCTAGGTCACCTCAGGGTGTGAGGTGTGTGTTTCAAGCCTCTGGTGAGATCCCTGTCTATCTCCTCTTTTCCTTTATGTCAACCTAAAGAGCATTTTTGCATCACTTAACTCAGACCCATCAGAACAAAGATGGATGTTTCAGCAGGATGGTATCACTGCAAAGCCCTCGGTACATGGCAGAGGTTCAAGAAGTATTTGTTAGTGGGGCCAGGTCTTTGACACTTGAGTTCCTGATGATGAACATCTAGTAATAAAAAAAAAGATGCAATAGCCATACAGGCTGGGCTGTCCACTTCAGCAGAGCCAATGCTGATGATCAGCCTTTGGCTGGATGTGTGTTTTTCATCATTTTCTCCAAAGGGACAATTTGCTCTTTGCTCTCTTATCTAGCCACCCTCCTGTTAAGTGGTCCTCAAAGTGAGGTCTCCAGACCAGCTTCTGGGGACTGGCTAGAGATGCAATATTTCAGGACCCACAGGTCTATTTCAGTTCCCCTGTGATCAGTGACAAGCTCCAGGGGGCCTGACTTACGGGGATAGTAGCCATGCGACTGAGCAAGGAAACAGCAAAACCCATGCTAGATTTCAGGCTCTTAACCTCCAAGGAAAAACCTGGGGTCAGTCGGACTCTCCATGAGGACAGATCACATGTGTTCATGTTTCTGGCTTCCCATGTGGCTCTCAGGTAGCATGTGCTTTGTGGAGAGTTGTGGATTGATTACTGCAGGGCTATGACTTTGACACTGCCACCATTTCCAAACAGAATGTGTTCTGGGTCAGGATGCGGTGATGACAGGTGAAGATAGCTGAAGGCTTGTCTCTGCTTTGGGTGGCAAGCACCAAGTTATCACTTGCTTGGCAAGAACTTTGTGAGGACACAGCCTTGTAGTCATCCAGCAGACTTTGAATTATAAGGCTAATTTTTCCTAGGGGCAGTGCTTACTAAGTGGGAGGCAGTGGAAAGGATTTTTGGTGTATTTAAGCTGATGACAACTCTGAAACTTAAGTACCCCAAGTTTTCTTCTATATTTTATTAGAATTATGCACCAAGTGGTTAGTTCACAAAGATTTTCGAATTGTACTTGCCAGCAACTAGAAGCCCCTAGCTCCGTGTCTTGACTTTAGGCTGTGATTGAATGGTGAGAACTCTTGATTTCCTTCAGCAGATTCTAGAGTTGATTTGAGTAATTCAACTTTGAGTAATTCAAGCCTCAGGGCTTGATACTGCCCTTGGAGAATGAGACACAGTACAGCAAGGACAGGACTGGCTCCTTTTTTTCCATATCTCCCCGTCTGCAGGACTCCCAGGTGCCCTACAGTCTTGAGCTGATATCCTGGGATAACAGTAATTAGAGTCTTCAAAGTCCTTGGCAAACATTCATTAGCAGCTCTCAGGGAAGCAGAAGAGAGAGAGAGAGAAGTTGAACACATGACAGAGCATCATTCCCATTTTGCAGACATGGGAAATCAAGGCAGAAAAATTAGAAGCCTTGCTGAAAACCATATTTTGAAAACTGAATTTAAAACAAAGGCAGCTTACTTTCCCATGCATTTGGGAAGGCCCTAGAACGACATGACTTTTCATTGTGTATTAGAGGTTCTCCATCTTTGTAACACTGGTGCTTGGGCCAGTACTTCTTTATTGTGTGTACACGAGTGTGTGCATACATACTGCACACATATGCCTGTGCTGGACTATGCACTGTGGGATGTTGGCCACCATCCCTTGTTTCGACCCACCAGAATGCCTCTCCTCCCTGAAATTGTGACAACGAAAAGCATCCCCAGACATTACCAAATATCCCCTGGTGGGCAAAATGGCTCAGGTTGTGAACCATTCTTTTATACTAAATACGTGAAATTAACATTCTGTATATCAAGCTGTCTATGGTCCCTATAGTTTACTGAGCATTGATATTTACTGGAATTGTGGGTTGCTTGTAACAGACAGAATGTGGCAAAAATGATACACTGTCCCTCCTGGGGGAAGGTCACAAAAAGACCCATTTTCCTTTCTCCCTCTCTTGCTATCTCTGATGGAACAGCTGCTACACTGTCAGCTGCCATGTGAAGAGGCCCCGGTGACAAGGGACTGAACAGGGCTCCACCATCAACCACCAGGGCCGTGAGACCACAGTCCAATATTCTACAAAGAGCAGAGTCCCCCAGGAATCGTGTGAGCAGACTTGGACCCATCCTCATTTGGGCCTTCAGATGATACTGCAGCCCTGGTGGATGGCTTTACTGTAGACACCAGAGAATGTGACCAGGACACCTAGCTAAGCCTCTCCAGGATTCATCACCCACTCCTGTGAACTCATATAGGCTTCTTCTTCTAAGCCACTGCATTTTTTTTTTTTTGGTGTGGTTTTTGACTGGGTCTGGGTTTAAACCTGCCACTTCCGGCATGTGGGGCCAGCACCCTACTCCTTTGAGCCACAGGCACTGCATTTTATTATATATTTTTAATATAACCATAAATAATGTTATGGGCTGAATTGTCTCCCCACATACATACCTCCCTCCAGATTTAATTTGTTGAAAGCCTAGCCAATAGGACACCTCAAAATGTGACTGTATTTGGAGATAGATCCTGTAAAGAGGCAGTTAAATTAAAATGAAGCCATTAGGGTGTCTCCTAATCCAATCTTATTGGTATCCTTCTAAAAAGAACAGATACCGGGGAAGTTGGAACACAAAGAAAAGGGCATGTGAAGACATGAGAAGGTGACCACATACAAGCTGAGGAAAGAGGCTTCAGGAGAAACAAACCTGCCGACACCTTGTCGTGTACTTCTAGCCCCCATCCTGTTGTTTACATTATCCAGTACGTAGTATCTTCTTATAACAACCCTAGAAAGCTATTGAATAATATAGATAACTAACACACCTTCTTATTATATATGTGTTTGGTAAAGCATCAAGTCAACTAGCTGGTTAGTAGTCAAGTGGCACTCATTTGACCACCTGTGTGATGGTCATTATCTGCTAACCTCTCTAGAAGTTAGTCTTTGCATCTGTAAAATGAAAACTCAGATTAGACCAGGGTTGGCAAATGATGTGGGCCAAGTCTGGTGTGCTGTCTATGCAAATAAAGTTTTATTGGAACAGGGCCATGCTCACTTGTTTGCATATGTCTATGGCTGCTTTTTCACGAAAATAGTAGTACTATTGGTCTCCGTTGTAAGAGTAGTTGCAACAGAGACCAGCAAAGCCTACCACATTTACTCCATGGCTCTTTACAGAAAAAGTTTGCCTGCTAATCCGGGGACTCAACAATCTCCCAGGTATCATCAAGTTATAAAATATCAGAACCCTAGGTCTCTAGATCCTAGAGCCCTGACAGCCAATGTGATTGCCTTAATGTTGGACTAGCAATTCTCGGAGGGTGACTCCTGGTGCAACTGCCTCACGTCACCCAGGAATTGTCAGAAATACTGATCACCAGACCCCACTCTGAGCCTACAGAACCAGCAACTCTGGGGGCAGGGCCCAGGAATCTGTATTTTAATGAGCCTTTCATGCCTGGATGGTGAATAGGAACCACTGTATTACATTAATCTCCCAATGCACATTGTTACATTAACGGGTAGTTGAAAATTATTTTACTATTTTTCTTTTTTACATTTTAATTTTTTATTGATATATAAAATACACAAATCTTAAATGTTCAGGTTGATGAGTTTTTTACATACATATGTGTATATTTAGTATAAAAGTGTGAAGTATATACACATATGCATATATAGTAACCATTACCCAGATCAAGATACATTTCTTCTAACCATTTTTGGCACCAGGGACCTGATTCATGGAAGACAATTTTTCCACAGACTGGGGGATGGCAGGGAATGGTTTCAGGACAATTCAAGCACATTATGTTTCCATCTCAGATCATCAGGCATTAGATTTTTATATGGAGCACGCAACCTGATCCCTCCCATGCACAGTATATAGTAAGATTTGCACTCTTATTTTACTATTTAAAAAATATAGACCAGGCCGGTGCAGCAGCTCATGCCTGTAATCCTAGCACTCTGGGAAGCTAAGATGGGTGGATTGCTTGAGCTCATGAGTTCAAGACCAGTCTGAGCAAAAGCAAGACCCTGTCTATACTAAAAATAGAAAAACTGAGGCAAGAGCATCACTTGAGTCCAAGAGTTAGTGGTTGCTGTGAGCTATGATGATACCATGGTTCTCTACTCAGGGTGACAGCTTGAGACTTGGTCTCAAAAAAAAAAAAAAAAAAGAGACCAAAATAATGCTTCCTCCCAGAAGGCACTTTAAAGAGCAAAATACAGTGCTTCTAGGAAAAATTATATTCAATAATAATAGTAATACAAATGATATGGGTTTGATCTCTATCCTTTATCTCTCTTTGTGGAATTAGTTAAAAAAAAAAAAAAAGAACCACAGCTGTCAAACCATGTGTTTATTTTAGCAGCCAGACAGAGCAGTCCTCTAAGTTGAACAGCCTGACCATGTTAATCTCCTCCATGGAAAAAGCGTTTTGCCTTGTGTACTTGACATGCTAAAGAGAAAACTTGACACAAGACCCAGAATGATCTCTCCAAGACCCAGAAAAGAAGCCTCTTTTGGCATTATGTATTGGAATTAAAAAAAAATAGATCATTGGGTAGAGTTTCTACATGTAAAAGTTTAAAGAAAAAAAGAAAGAAAGAAAGAAAGAAAAAAGAAACAGGAAATCATGATACCCACACACTCAGAAGAGGAATCCCAGGACCCAGAAAACCATTTCCTGCCCTGCAAGGTAACAGAAACGTCTCTTCTTTATCTAAGATCCGGTTCCTGTGCCACTCAGCATCAAGAGCTGAGCCAAAATGTTGGCTCAGAGTTGGCAGAATTCTCTCTGTTGCCCTTTCCTTGAAAAGCACAGGATTACAGCTGAATTCCCCTTCTTCTTCTTCTGCATGAGAAGGACAGACAATTCCCTGTCCCCTCCAACTGGCTCGCCTTCCTGGCTGAGCTTGCTTGGCCCCTGTGTCACCTGGAATCTCTGCCACTCTGCTGGCTAACGAGGGGTGATGCAGGCTTTGCAGTCAAACCTAGTCCCTTCCTTGACCTTCCGGAACACAGAGCCAGAAAGCAGTAAGATACATCAGTAGCATCATCTTATATGTTTAGGCCTAATTTGTACAATACAAAGATACATCAAAGTTTTGCAATTATCTGCTCACGTGGGAATATGAAAAAAGCCACACTGTGTCACTTGGAAAATGTGCTTTTATTTTGGTTGTAATTAGTCTTTTTGCCCTGGTGTTAGAGTTCTATTGGTTAACACCCCCTGTATAGATTTGGGGGTGTTAACCAATACACTGGGGCTTAGATAATCCAATTAGGCTATTTACATACTTCAATAAGGAAGCAATTGTCTTTTTTTTTTTCCTTCCCCCAAAACCACCTCTTTAGGAGTGATGGTTCACTCCAGAGAAATTTCAGCAGTATTGATTGATTATTGCAACCATTTTTCCTGGCAGAAATAGATATCAAAAGGTATTCCCTCCTGAGAGAGAAACAGGCAGGAAACTGGCTGGTAATGTCACCGCCACACCCTGACACCACTAGGAACTCTAGATGATGTGTGTACCTGCACCCCAAACCAACCAGTGGTTTTGATTCCCTGGGGTACAGTCAACAATCCTGGGTCCTCTGATGCAGTACCCTCAGAAAAGATTAAGAAACTATTCCTGAATATGAAATGGTGCAATGAGGTTGGCAGTTTTTTATAAGGACAAATCTACCTTTTGAACTATCCATTTCGCTGGTAGGTGTTCACTCAGATAAAAACAGTTGCCCTGATGAAAGCACATGTCCATATGGAGACTTACATGTGCACGGTTACAGCAACTTTAGAATCCCTCCAAATTGGGCACAACTCACGTGTTCATCAGTAGATTAGTGATGACAAAATCATGGGATGTCTGTACAAAGGAACGCCACTCAGCAGTCAAGGGCGTGAGCTATGTACACACCACAGTGACAATTCCCACAAGCAGCACCTCCGGTGAGGACGCCCACCATGAAGGTCGGTGCTCTATAGCTCCAGAAACAGGCCTACAGTGACAGGAGACAGGTCACTGGTTGCTGGGGATGGAGGGAAGATGGTTGAGGGCAGAAAGCGGGAGAACCCAGGGGCAGGAGGAAGCTGGGGAGGGCGGTATGTTCACTGTCTTGTCTGTGCCGATGGTTTCAGCAATGTATACATTAAAAAAAAAAATTCATCAAATTTAGATATGTATAGTTTATTATATGTCAGTCATATCTTAATAACACTTTTTTTAGGTGTGATTCTTGCCTTATTTTTACGAAAGAGTCAGTCTTCCAACTGGAAACATATGATACATTTGCGAAGGGCGTTGGCATGTCAGGTTAGCGCTCTGAGTTGTTTTATGCTGGGGAATCTGGTCTCTGTCACTCTGCAGTCCCCAAACCCAGTTGAACTCCCAGACAAATCATCTGTGTGCTTAGTTTCTGGGCTTCCGACTCCTCTGACATCTGTCCAGGGGAAGAAGAGAGCCAGTGAGGACAGGTCACAGAACAGGATGTGGAAGTGCATGTGCCATGCGGGGCTCTGGGAGGCCGAGGCGGGGGAATCACTGGAGCCCAAGAGTTGGAAGTTGCCGTGGGCTATGGTTGTGCCATTTGAACTCTAGCTGGGGGACAGAGTGAGACTTCATGTCTAACAGTTAATGAATGAATGAATGAACTAGGAGGGGACAAACCCAACCTAGAGATCAAGATGCAGAAATGCCCATGACCTTCCCCATCTGCACTGGGTGGGTTGTGTCTAGACTCAGGCGTAGACACTTGTCCTTCTGACTTCACACGAAAAGCCCCTGCTCTGCAAAGCTGCTTGTTACCCACAGAGAGGCTCTAGGAAATGCCACTTGGTGCCAACCAATAGGTTATTCAGGTCATACTTTTTGCTGCAGGGTTTGCTCGTAGGAACAAGTGCAGGGTCTTAATGCCCCCGTCTGAAAGCCAGAGGCCTTTCCACCCACATGGTTATGGCGACAACCTTTCCTCTCTGGATGCCCCCTTGTCGGCCGGCCCCAGACAAGCCCAGGTTGCCTTTTCTTTTTTTTAGCTGAGACAGTCCCACTCTGTTTGCCCAGGCTAGAGTGCCATGTGTCATCATAGCTCACAGCAACCTCAAACTCCTTGGCTCAAGCTATCCTCCTTCCTTCAGCTTTTAGAGTAACTGGGACTATAGACACCTGCCACAATGCCCAGTAGTTTTACTATTTTTAGTAAAGAAGGGGTCTTACTCTTGCTCGGGCTGGTCTCGAATTCCTGCCCAGGGTGCTGGGATTATAGGTGTGAGGTGCCATCCCTGGCACTAGGGTGCCTGCTTTTGAATCTCAGCTCCCACCAGGTCATGAGACGTGTGATGCTGTTTTAGTCCAGATGAAAGACGCAGCCGTACCCACCAAGATGTTCAGCCTACTTGGAACACAAGGTTCCAAAACAAGCCAGTGTGGGTGTCGTGGATTCATGCCCAAAGGACAGAGATTTGTGACATCTCTCGTGTTGACTGAAGTCTCCAAGTTTGTGCAGACACCTTATCACAGTGGCGGTGGAGTGGGGTAGTGTGTGATCCTCAATCCTCAGTCTCAGCACAACCGCTGGAGTTTTCTGGAGTGCTCTGGACGTTTCTGTTGGAAACCTCCTCCCATGGGGCTTGTATTGCTCCATCCAGAGAGGGGAGGGTAGCACACGGTGTGAATGACAAGCAGCGGGGATCCCGGGGGACCACTTCAAGGCTGGCTTCCAGAGGACAGAGGACGGGCCACCTTGGCCAGTACCACCCTGGTCTTAAAATTCCAAAATGGTATTCCTTTCCCAAGGTCTTTCCAGTCCTGCAATACCTTGCTTTTCTCTTTATTGGTCTTTTTTGGGCTAGTTTTCTTAAGTTTAGAGAACCTCTGTGTTTTCACAATATCTGAAAAGTTGCTGAAAAACAGAAGACCTACCGGGTCTTCTGAAGATCTGACAGGATGGATTGATGGCTTTCACCAATTTGAATATAAATTTGAATGAACTTTAACTTTACATCTCTCTGTAAGTAGGAAGATTAGCTAGGTCAGTTATTTTTAAGAGAAGGCCTTATTTACATGTAAACAATAGATCTTCTTTGACTCCAGTTGGTAAAACGTGCTTAATCTTGCAGTAATCCCTGCATGTTTTTCCTTTTTTTAAGTTAAAATTCTTCACATCTTTAAAAATTCTATGAATCAAACTTTCTGCAAGTTTGGATTAATGTCTGTCAGTTTGGCAAAATTTGCATGATTTGACTACCAATTTAACAAAACAGAGCTACAGAGGCAAATATCCTTGGCTTAGCTCTGGCCAGCTTCTTGGTAGAAGGACTCTGTGTAGTTAGTGACTGTGCCTGGTTTTGGAGATGACCCCTAAGAAGTCATCTAGAAAGTCACTGTGTGCACAACAGACTTTAAGACATTTTTAAAATTATCTAAGAAAGTTTTTCTTTCTTTTTTCTATAATTTGAACACTAACAACTGATGAGGGTTTCACTTTTTATTAGTTTAGAACAACGGTTCTCAACTAGGGGTGGTTGTGTCGCCTAGGGGACATTTGGCAACATCTGGAGACAATTTTGATGGTCACAACTAGAGCTGAGGATGGGATATTGCTCCTGGATCTAGTGGGTAGAGACCAGGGATACACAGGGAAGTTCTCTGCAATGAAAAATGATCCAGCTGCAAGTGCTGAGGCTGAGAAGTCCCTGTGTAGAGATGCATTCCGCCCAAGGTGTTTGCAAGAGACAGTTGCTGCAAGAATGAGGCTCCACTGTCCAAGAACTTGGGCGAATTGTGTCTTTACAGCAGAATATTTCGGAGCCATCGGAATGCTCATATGCATATTTTCCTCTTCAAGGATAAAATCTGACACGTGGGGTCTAGTGCAGCAGCCTCATCATAGCACACAGCAGCCTCAAGCTCCTGGGATCAAGTGACCCTCCTGCCTCAGTCTCCCAAGTAGCTGGGAGTAGAGGTGCCCACCAGACCTGGTTGATTTTTTCCATTTTTGGTAGAGACAGGGACTCACTCTTGCTTCAGGCTGATCTCGAACTCTTGGCCTCAAGTGCTCCACCTGCCTCAGTCTCCCAGAGCGCTAGGATTACAGGTGTGGGCCATCAAACCTGGGTATACTTAGGTTTTATACAATGGGATCATATAAGTTTTTCCTTGACATAAACATCTTTCCAATCTTGATTTTACATTATAATGTCATTTAAAAAATTTAAATCTGCTCAGGTTGCCAAATATCTCACAGTGCTGGTGAGGCAGCTCTGGGGACAGTCTAAAGTCTTAATATAACTGATTGTTGTAGCATATTTTCTCCTGATTTGCTTCAAGAGCTCCTTGGAAGCCTTAGACAGTTGTGTGCACTGCTCACTAGGCAGCCCTGCTCCACAAGCTAACTGACTCTTCTTGCTTGTTCTGTTAATTTTGGTGAAACTCTCAAGGTTCTCTGAGCAGTGGTGCTTAATTCCTAGGAATGCAAACCAGCTCTAGTGTTCCACTAGGTTACTTCTCTCTCTTTGTCATTTAAGAAAAGACGGATTTTGAGCTAGATGGTGACAAGTCACACCCTTATGAAACTCATGACAAGAGAAATGATTATGACAGTGGTAAGCCAATGTAAATTTTAAAGCAGGTCAGAAAGAAGTTACTTTGCCTGGTTTGAGACATTCTTTTTCTTTCACAATAATGCCATCAATTTTTGAATCAAGAGGCACAGTCTGGTGTTAGCATTCAGGTGCAAATGCCAGCAACTCACTTTTGTAAACACCACACCCTTTAGGGAAGTGCTGCCCTGGGCATCTGACACGTGCATGTGACCATCATTCTTATTCGGTGTTGTCTTGAAAGCCTACACATTCAGCACACAAGGTTTTGCTGAGTGTGTAATTGTCATACAATGCTAAACACTGTGGATAAATTACTCATAATTCCTGTCATCAAGAAGTTCAGATTTTTTAGAGGATTGTTTTTCTTGAGGCTCTTGAGTATTTTCTACCATCTGACCATTCATTGCATGAGCTTCACAGGTTGGTTTCAATATTCCCGATTTCTTTTAGATTATTGTTTCCCTGTGCTGATACAACAGGGCTCAGTTGTGAGCTGCTTTTAGTTAATTTAGGTGGTATTTATTAATGCTTGCCTTCAGGATGTTGGCACCTGATGTTCTACTTAAGAGTATCATAGGCTTGCAAGAATAAGGAAATCTAGAATACAGGGTCTGACAATTAAGTTTGCAAACTCATCCTAGAAGAAGTGCTAAGCACCTCGTTGCTGAGTATCACTACAGTCACCCTCAAAGTACTCCCGTTGGGAAGCTATGTACCAATGCCAGTGCTTACTCTACCCTTCAAAACAATTTTGGAATTCTTTTTCTGGACTGACCATCAGAGCTGTTGTTGTATGGCATGCAAAAACACACAACAACAATAATGAATGCCACCTGGATAGATACCACCACAGGTCAGCACTAACACAGCTGTGATACACTGGTATACTAAGGTTATGAAACCTTGCTGAATTGTTTGTACAGTGCTGCCAATGTGAGGGCATGGTGGCAAGTTCACAGACTTAATTGTCAGACCTCATACAACAATAGCTCTGATGTTCATTCCAGAAAAAGAGTTCCAAAAGTGCTTTGAAGGGTGGACTAGGTGCTGGCATCAATGCATAGCTTCCCAAGGGCAGTACTTCAAGGGTGACCATAGTAATATTCAGCAATGATCTATGTAGTGCTTTTTTTAGGATGAGTTCACAAACCTAACTGTCAGACCTCATATAGTGCTGGTTTCACTGTTTACTAACTCTGCCACTTTGATCGAGTTACTTTGGCCTCTGATTCATCCTCTACATGAAAAAGTTGTTTTAACGAACATTTCTAGCTCAAGATTTTATGTTTCTTGCTCTGACATTTGGAAAAAAACAACCACCATCCTGGAAATATATATATATCTGTGTGCAATGCCTCCTATGCAAACCTGCAACTGAGGACATTCTTTAATCATTTGGGATGTCACCTTTAGTGTCACATGAGAACGGTTTTCTGCTGGGCCTTATGCCACTCTGACTGTAAAGATCCGAATCATGTGAGAGTTGGCACCATCTGTAGCTAGGGGGAGGTTTCTTATTCTCCGTGGAATATGAAGTTATTAATCAGGAGAGATGCCACATAGCTCTTAAGTAGGTTGCCGTGTACTCGTGAAGGTGTGTGTGATTGCCAACTCTGATACTATATCATTCTTAGTTCAGAGTTGTTGAGAGGAGAAAATAATTTATTGATGCTGGGAAGCATCAATAAATAATTTATAATAATAATAATAATTTATTGCAAGCAGGGAAGTGTCCTCGATTTGTGTTTTGTTCCCTATTCTGCAAGGAGCACCAAGCAATGAATAGGACAGCGGCTTTTTGAGCTGTTGGCATTTTCTGGATTTCAGAGTAGAAACACCAGGTGTTATGATGGAAATGATCAGTGGCGCTTCAGTATCAGGGCTCAGCGTCTTTCCCAGTTCCTTTCTCTATCCATTTCTTGATTCATCACGATCGTGACTTTGGAATAAAACCATTATATGTCCTTTGTGAAGATGTTTTAGGTACAATGCACAAGATGATGATGTGAATAAGGCAATTTATGGAAAGTCAGGTGTCTTTCTCCGTCTCCTGCTCTGGGCTACCCTGTGTGACATCTCCCACATTGTTACTTTATTTTGGTGTTGCTGGTCTCTCTGTTACATACTGTGCTCTACACATCTTTAGCTAGAAATGATTTCATCGCCATATTTGCCATGTCAATGGAGCATATAATGATAAGTGCTCAAATATCTATCTATATAATTTGTTAAATGAATTGACAAGCAACTGAACTATGATTATTTACTTATAAACTATCTGTTAGAAAATAAAGCATGACTTATTTAAAACACATTTATGGAATACCTACTGCATTGATGACCCTGCTAGAAGTGTATAACTTGCAGTTAATGATCACGATGAATAATTTCATCTGAAGTCAGTGTCACAGTATCATCTACAGCTGGGAAGTTAATAAAAATCATGATGATTTATTCTCTCATTAAAAGGGTAAAATGCGCCTGCAGATTAAATGTATGTGATGCAACTCACTGGTCATGGTGTGCTGCCTTTCTCCAAAGCCAGCATGCTTCCTTGCAAGCAGGGAAGTGTCCACGATTTGTGTTTTGTTCCCTATTCTGCAAGGAGCACCAAGCAATGAATAGGACAGCGGCTTTTTGAGCTGTTGGCATTTTCTGGATTTCAGAATAGAAAATTGGGTGGGGTTTGGGAGAAACTGTTGCTCCTCAGGTGTTTTAGAAACCTTTTTGTAGCTAACATCTTTGGCATTTAAAAAATACATTTAAGTGATAATGTTCATACATCAGAAATGGTGGCAGGTTGAATAAAGCTGATACCAAGTAACTTAAGTTTTTACTGTCATGTATCTGATATTTTCTCCATAACTTTATGAGATAGAAATAAAACAAAGAGGGATATTTATAAATACGTTTACAAGAAAAGACATTACAAAACATCCAGAAATTGTGATGGTTTTACTTGTGATGGTTAATCTCAAGGGTCAACTTGCTTGGGCCACAGGATGCCCAGATATTTGTACAAACATTATTCTGGATGTTTCCATGAGGGTGTTTTTGGATGAGATTAATATTTAAATTGGTGGACTTCCAACAAGGCAGATGGCCCTCCCTGATGTAGGTGGGCTTTATCCAATCAGTTAAAGGACTGAATACAATAAAATGACCTTTCTCTGAGGAGGAGAGGATTCTCTGGCTGACTCTTTAGACTTCACTGCAGCACCAGCTTTTCCTGGTTCTACAGAAGGCAGGTTTTGCAAGTCAAGCTGGATCATCACTTCTCTTTGGACTGGGATGGCACCACTGGCTCTTGTGGGTCCCCATCTTGCTATTCACCCCTTCACATCTCAGACTTGGCAGCCTCTATAACCACATGAACTATTCCTTACAGTGAACCTCTTTATGAACTTATATAAGTGGCAGTGTATTATACATATAAACTATTGGCTTTGTTTGTCTGGACAGTCCTAATATATTATCTTGTCTTTCTTCAACACTCAAGGGATTCTTCCCATGAAAGAAAATAGAAAGGGAGTAGAAATATTGGAGATAACAGAGATTAAGGAAATTCTATCTATAAGTAGATGGAAATTTAGGGGAAGTTTAGGTCTTAAAACATCCACAAAGGAATAGATGGCATTGACTTAACTTAATTTCATTTGATTACATTTTTTCCTTGTGTTGCTTTCTTGAGTTTATAAATTCCTGATGAGAAATATCTTCATAATTTAAGACTCAGAGCTGTTGCTGTTCCCCCACCTGTGCAAGTGATTTATGTGGTGCCCTCAGCACTTGCACTATGATGACACTTGCTGGCTTAGGTTCCCTGCACCCTAAGTTCCTTGAAGCCAGGGACAAGCATGGCGCTTGTCACTTGGAGGTGACTCAGTACGTATGTGTTAAACCAGTGAATAAACAAACGTGGAATTTGGCCTTACCAAACTACCTTTGAACTTGAGGATGCCACAAAGGAATTCTCCATGTTTCTTTTGATCACATCAAAGACTTTAACAAATGTGACAGTGTTTTGGGGTTTAAAAATTTTTTTTTTGAAGCCAGGAGAGATATCCAGAGAAGATGATAGTGTTTTTAGAGGAAGGATCTTGCTTTGTCACCAAGTTGGATGTGACCTTGGCTCACTGTAACCTCTTGGGTTTGAGGGATCCTTCTGTCTCAGCCTCCTGAGTAGCTGGGACTACAGGCACATGCATCACCACACCCAGATAGTTATGTTTTATTTTTTATTTTTTTGGTAGAGATAGAGGCTCACTATGTTTCCCAGGCTGGTCTCCAACTCCTGACCTCAAGTGATCCTCCCACATTGGCCTCCCAAAATGCTGGGATTACAGGCATGAGTCACTACACCTTAAATTGTGCAGTTAGAAACTTATCATCCATGGTTACTTCCCTGGTCTCAGAAGCATCATTACATTGCTCTTCCCCCTGAGTTCCGAGGTCATTCCAGCCCTGGGTAGACCCCCTGACGGGAGAGTGGAGTCAGGCGGGGAGGGGATTGTGACTCCCAGAGGAGCTGGAGCTGGCTTTCCGCAGGGGCAGCTTTCCTCTCCCGAAGCCATTCGTTCGTCACTCTTCATGATTTCGTTCTCAGTGTTCACTGTTCATTGATTATCTTACCTTCTAATATCGCACGATCATTTGCTCACAAACCAAAAATAAAATATACATACACACACAGCTGGGGGAGAGAGAGGGCACCATCACAGTCATAGAGGAAACCTGCTCTTACTGACTTGACGTTTCTCGTGCCCCAGAGGGGGAGTTTGCCCCCCACGTTCTGAGATGGAGTCACACTTACTAGTAATAATTTCCACCTGCTGTCACGTCGTCTCAGGTTCTGCATACAGGTGGTGGTTTTATTTTTTTCCATCCAAGAATCTTGAGGCACCTCAGAGACATTAATTAGTCCCTGGACCACTTTGAAGTGGATTCTATGCCCATGTACTCATGATGAAATGCAGAGGGGAGAGGTTAATTGAGTCAGACCAGGACCACACAGACTTCCATGAAAGAGCCGGGCAGGTAACGGCTTCCCGGTCTAGGGCCAAAACAAGGAAATGCCGAGAAGAGATGCCTGTTTGCCAGGTGCTGTAAATTCACCTGGAATTTCCACCCAGCTCCCCCATTTCATTTACAAGCCATCTTCCCTCTCCCTTCTTCGCTCCAGCACCCTACACAGAGAAAACCGAAACAGCCACGAGGTAATTACCGTCCCTCTCCGGATGTGTGGCCCTGCAGCCCGGAGCCCCGATGTTCTCCGGGAGTTGCTGTTCTGAGCTACCTGCCCTCAGCTCCAGCGGGACTCGGCTCTTGCTTAGAGCTCTTTCCTTCCGACTCTTTCCTTGTCTTAAAAAGTCTGACGTGATATCTGCCAGTTATCTTCTTGCAATTAAGCCCCAAAAGGAGAATATAAAGTTCACTAAAATGATGCAGGGCAAGGATTGCAGTGGCCTCCCACCTAAATTGTGCAAAGCTTAGTCACCCTCAGAAGGTAGAAGCGGGGGGAGGAAAGGGAGAGATGGGGTTCAGAGAAGGAAGAAGCCTCAGCGTGCATGAGGGAAGAGAATCTCATAGAAACACACCCTTCTAGACTATCTGTTCTAGGCTTGAATTTTTTTTTTTTTTTTTTTGGCAGTTTTTGGCTGAGCCTGGGTTTGAACCCGCCACCTCTGGCATATGGGTCTGGCACTAGGCTTGAATTTTTATTAAACTCTTTAACCGTATCACTTTTCTCCAAACCCTTTGGATAAGGTCATTAAAGGGAGAAGTTGGGAAGGAAATCTCTCTGCATTCACCTGGCCACCTCCTGCAGCTTCCGAAATGGAAAGTTTCTATTTTTTTTCCTTCTTAACCAGCAGTTCTTCAAGGGAGGTCTTGTGGGTACCTGTGAGAAACATGAAGACTGACCTTTAGAGAGTGGGGCAGAACTGTCCCCAAACGCCAGGGAAAAGTGAGAGTCTGCTGGAAGACTCCCGAGGAGGCCCATTCTCCTGCACCCCGCGCAGGAAATGGTGTGGGGGGCGCGTGGGAGTCGCTCCACGATGTCATCCCGGGGTGCGCCGGGATTAAAATCAAAGCTGCGACAAGTTGTTTCTAGAATAAAGAAAGGTTTACAGCCATTGTTTCCAACCTTTTCTATCTCACGGCACACTCAAATTATGGTGATCAAAACAAAAAAAGAGTCAAAAAAAGAACGTACTGTGCTCTGAACCTCTTCTGACAATAATTTCATTAATGATCTTTATAAACTTTCAAGGCACACCTAAGATCCTCTCATGGCATAGCAGTTGAAAAATCACTGGTTTATAGGAATAAAGAAAGGGAAGGAAAAATGGAAGCAAGACGACCAGATAAGAACAAAGATATAAGAGTATTCATTCTTTGTTTTTTTTTTTTTTTGGCTGGGGCTGGGTTTGAACCTGCCACCTCTGGCACATGGGGCCAACGCCCCACTTTTTTGAGCCACAGGCACCACCCTAATTCTTTGTTTTAATGGAGCAGGAGTAAAAATGATTTATCAACACATTCCTCTCTTTAAGGAACAGTTCTCTTGGTGAGGCAGGACCAGATTCCCTGGCAGGGCCGAGCCAATAGCATGTTTGTGTGTAAAGTGATCTTGATGAGAGGGACCAGCAAAGACCCTAAAATCTGTCAGGCTTACGAGGGGCAGAGCATTTGTGCTTCTTTTGCCTGAGCTGAAGCTTCTTTCCTCCTGGGAGTTGAGGGCTGCCTCCCATACGAGGGATGGGGATGGCCTCTCCTGGGGTCCACACCTGCAGTCCCCTGCACGCACAAAGGCAGCCACACCACCGGGACGGTGCTTCAGGGAGGGTCGGAATGCCGTTTTGGCTGGAGCTGGGCAAAGCTGCTGCCAATTTCCTCTGAGTCTGCACTCTCTTTTAAAATTCCTAATGACAGCTCACAAACAAACACAGGTCCTCCTGGCTGCGTTCCCTTTCTGGAGTAATTGGTTGAAATGCACATTATGTTCTTACCTCATCTTGAGTTTTTACTGGAGTTGCTGCTGCCTCCCTTAATGAGAACCTGCCATGGGCTGCTTACAAGGGACCCGGTTCTTGGTTTCCCAAAGGAGGGAATTCGGGAATTCGGCTGTCTCAGGAAACATATGGGGTGCTGGAATGGTCATTTGTTTCTAGTTTGGATCTACCAGAGGCTTTGACTTGGGTGGCTCTCCCTGGGTGCTCTCAGGTTATAAGATGAGAAAACCTTTGGTTCCTCGAATGCTCTTTATAGGTATGGCCAGAGGGGTAGTGGCCTGGAGTGGACAGAGGACAGGGAAGGCAAATATGGAGAGCCTGAACTTTGGCAGGTAGACTTGGGGTTAATAAATGATAGGAAGTTATCACAGTTTGGAGGCAGATATATGACATGATAAAAGCAAAATTAATTAGGTTAGGTGACCAGGACTGGAGGCAAACGTAACTAGCTGGGGTGCTGCGACCTTTGCTGATATTCTAAGGTACGTAGTAGTCACCAAGGCTTTGGTTACGGGTCTGGACATAAGGAAGGAGTTATCAGAGGCTGTACCAATGACAATGCAGCCTAACGTTCTCAAAGTGTTTTCCCTTGGCCCTGCTTCACATCTACTGAGTCAGAAACTAGAAAGGGGCCTGCAATCTGCCTTTGAATAAACCCTCCCAACAATTCTAATGCAAGCTAATTTTTCAGGCCACTGTCTCATCCTATTGGGTGGATCGGATAAACATGGGGGCTGAGGGATGTGGGGTCTACTTCTGATTCTGAATCAATAGTTGAGTAATATTAAACTCATCACTTGACCTTTAGAGAGTCTCAGATTCTTATCTCTGAAATGTGGTGCATCAATTAGGAGTTGTGTTTTTGCTGCATATAAAAGAAAACGCCAAATGACAGTGGTCTGACTACCAAAGGCATTACATCGTACTCTGTCACACTGCAGAGTCCAGATCGAGATGGCTCAGGGCCAGCGTGGTGGCCACATGGCACGGGGACTCAATATCCTTTTAGCTTCTTGTTCTGCCATCCAGTGTATTAGTTTCTTATTGCGGCTATAACAAAGGGCCACAAATGCAGTGGCTTAAAAATGGCACGCATTTATTTGTCTTACAGTTCTAAATGTCGGGATTCTGAAATGGGTCTCCCTGGAGTATACCTGGAGGAAGAGCAGGGCTGCGTTCCTCTGGGGTCTCCAAAGCAGAATCTGTTTTCTTGCCTGTTTGCAGGTTCTAGGGGCTGCCCACATTCCTGGGCTGGAGGCTCGATTTCGCCATCTTCACAGCCCGCAATGTGGACCGAGGCCTTCTTGCTCACTCATCTCTCTGGGTTTTTTGGCGTTTGCCTCCTGCCTCCCCTTTGAAGGGCTCTTGTGATGAAATTGGACCCACCTGGATGGTCTGTGGTAATTAATCTTTATCGCTTAAGAGGCTGGCGGATTGGTAACACTCATTCCATCAGCAACCTTCATTTGCCTTTGGTATGTAATATGACTTACAGGTGCCAAGGATTCTGATGAGGAGATCTTTTGGGGTAAAGGGGCATTATTCTGCACAGGTACAATTCCTGCTGCTGTGTCAGATTGCCAGGTGGCAGGATGGGGGAATGGGGAGGGTGAAAGAGCCCCCTCGCCAGCTCGGTCAGCACCCACGCAGCACTTCTGCCAACCGCACCTGGGCCGGGACTGAGTCACCTGGCCACACCTGGCTGTAAGGGAGACTGGCAAGTTGTGCTTCTCGCTTCCTGGTGGTAAAGTACTCAGCCAAACTCAAGGTTCTGCTCGTACAGACAAAGGTAGAAAGGGTCTCCGATGGGCAGCCGGCATCCCTGCCACAGACAGACAGCCTCATCCTCTGTACTCACACAGCCCCACGACCCTCCTGAGCCAGAGTGTAGGGAGGGACAGCAGTTTCACGTTGAGAAAGGAGTTTCTAGGGGAGAGGGAGGGAGGAGGCCTTGCTTCCCATTTTCTTCTGCTTTTCTTCTGGGGTGATTTGGTTCATTCCTGTGTCATCAAGCATCTTAAAGGAATGAGAGGGGTCGCCTTTGTCTTTACGCGGGTACCGTGCATAAAAGGGTCTCCCGGGTGGTGCATTTCTCCTTCAGCCCTACACAGGACGTCACATTATTGAATGAATAAGTTGTCGTTTCTATTTCTGAGTAAAGATTAGGGAC
Source organism: Arctocebus calabarensis (assembly GCA_963573935.1). Classification (NCBI taxonomy): domain Eukaryota; kingdom Metazoa; phylum Chordata; class Mammalia; order Primates; family Lorisidae; genus Arctocebus; species Arctocebus calabarensis. Next base: position 32,248 of record CAUYON010154109.1, read on the forward strand.
AGAGACTGCTGTGGGATGTCCCCTCCCTGCCTCTCCCGAGGTGCAGCTGCGACAGTGCCCCACCCTGCGGCCGGATGATTCAAGAGCCATCTTCTCTAAGGCTAGGGACCCTGTGTTGTTCAACAGAGCAGAGAAGCTTTGCAATACTTTGCCTTAAAAAGAACCAGTCGACAAATGTTAAATAGCAGCCATTAATCTATGATCTGCATGTGTCTTTGATTTTGAACTATTCAAAGCTCTCCGATAAGCCTCCTTTATAAACGAGCTTAACACTTTCTCTACCTGTTTTCTGATGGTATCTGCGGGTTTGCCTGCAGAGACAGAGATGTCGATACATTTTCCGTTCAACGCTGTGTTTCTCCTTCCCTATGTTTTTGCGGCAGCGCTGAGGGGAGGAAACGAAGTTCCGTGGACACGAGGGACGGGGGCCGCTACGCTTTCTTGCTTCCCGAGAGGGGGCATTTCTGCCTGATGTGACAGGTCCTGGAGCCAGTCCGCTGTTCGTTAGAGAAGTGTTTGAACTTGGCGATGGGAACGCAGCAGACAGGTTGTCAAGGGAGCCCTAACATAGGAACGGCCTAACATAAACAACAATGCCCGTAATAATAATCTGGGCTTTCAGGGGAGCTTTCATCGAGGAACCAGAAAGGCACTATGAGCATTAACTCATTAATTTTCACAACGCCCCTGTGAGGGAGAATTAAGTGTAAGTAATCATAATTATTACTGTCATTATCCTTCAAACAATTCCCAGATGTGCCAAGGCTGAGGCTGAACTGGCGTACTTGAGGGATTTTTTTTTTTTCTTTTTATAGGGACCTTAGAGTTTTGGCAGGAGTTCACATTTTTGTTTTTTCCCTTTGCTCATTCTGACTTACTAAATAAATGTGGAATTTTTTGATGGGTGGGGTCCCTGGAAGAAATGGGTGGGAAATAATTTTCCATTTTCTTTGCTCTCACCTGTTGGAAACGGTAGGTGGCTGCCGTGGATCCACACCTGGGCCCCCAGAACCGATCACAGATTTCCATTTAAAACAACCCAAGATGTTTATAATTTCAGCCTTATCGCTGCAGGTAAGGGCTTGGGAAGTTTCATTCTACATGTGGCATCCTGTTTACTCTGATACCATTTAAATGAGAACAGTGTCCTCAGCACCAGGCGTCGGAGGCTTCTGCGCAATCAGGAGCATCCTGCGTGTAGCTGCAGGTCCTTGGGAGATGCAGACCTGCCCAGCCCAAAGGGGCAGCCCTCCCGCGGCACCCAGGCAGCAGCCACCTCAGTGCTCTGGTCTTGGGAAAACAGATCCTCTCAGGGTTCCAGAATAATCATGAGGAAAATCAGAGGCTTCCGAGAAAGGGCCCTACGTGATTTAATAGTGAAAACAGATAAATCAGCAGATGGGATGTGAGATGCATGTGTAGCTTTCTGTCTTCTGGCTGTTTTCAAAGTGTGTGTTATGTATTTTTGAGACAGGGCCTCACTATGTCGCACTAGAGTGCATTGGTGTCACAGCTCACAGCAACCCTGATTTTCTTGCTTCAGACTCCCAAGAAGCTGGGACTACAGGTGCCCGCCACACACCTGGCTACTTTTGGTTGCAGTTGTCATTGTTGTTTAGCTGGCCTGGGCCAGGTTTGAACTCGCCACTATGGTATATGAGGCTGGCGCCGTAACCACTATGCTACGGGTGCCAAGCCAAAATGTGTGTTATTTTATGATGGCATGGGTAGTGTGTGAGTAAATTTGGAGACATTTCTGAAGTTGGAAGTGAAAACTAAAAGTCACCCACAAAGGAGTGTTAAGAGTTAAGTGTGATAACATTTGAATGCATTTCCTTCAAAGATTTTGGTGTCAATGTTCATGGCTGTGCTACCAAATTTGGGTTCTGTGTGAACTTTTACATCGTTCGTAAGTAGAAGAGCACGTGTACTTTGGAAATAGGAGAAGAAAAGAAGATTGTCAAGGGAATGCGGAAGCACCAAACACACACAAAAAACCCACACGGAATCTCCACGTGCTGGGAGAGCACAGGGTCAGGGGGCCAAAGGCCCAGCAGGGCACCGCTCCTGGCAGATGGAGATGATCTAGAAATATTTGCTTAGGAAACCGTGGAAGAAACCTGCCTTCGTGAAGAAGGGCTTTCATAGGAAGTCTGATGGCTGCTGTGAACTTAGCCCAGCACTTCCCAGGTATTATTCAAGCTCACAACAACCTACAAAGCTGAGGGCAGTGACTCAGTTGACGGGTGAGGAAGCTGAAATTCAGAGACGTGAGGGACTTTGTCATGACCGTGTGTGGTGGCAGAGCCAGAATTCAGGCTCAGGCTGGTTTTGCCTGCAAAGCCCACGGTGTGCTTCCCTTGCCCCTGAAATTGCACAGGAGGAAGATGTGAATGATGAGAGTAGGAGAGAGCCCAGGGCTCGTTCTCATGAGGGTCACTTGGGTGGGAAAGTGTGCTTAGCAGGCAGAAGCCGGTGTGGCCAAGGCGAGAGAGGTGGAGTGTGCTGGGACGACGGCCACCCATGGATGGTGACAGTGGGGCTAGTGACTTTCTCATGTCTGCTAGAAAGCCAGCAGGGAAGGAGCATCTGAGACGGAAGAGAGAGGAGATGCTATTCCCATGGAATTAAGCCTTGGGCGTGATGGAGTGACAGGCAGGGGAAAGAGGAGGGCCACGTGACCTAGCCACACTGAAAAATGCCCAGCCTCTGAAATCGGATTGAAGGAAAGGGTATAAATTAAGTCTATAGAGGTGTTTTGAGGTGAAAAGGCCAAGGTGGAGTCAGAAGCAAAGTCATTCTTCAACATACGGTGGACGGGGTGTCTGCCCAGAGGGAAAGAAGTCGTGATGTCAAAGAGAGACCTGTACTTGTGTGTTTATGGCGCACAGCTCCCAAAGATGTGAGATCAGCTTAAATGGCCATCAGATGATGAGTGCATAAAGAAAACACAGAGCACATACGCCACGGGGTGTGCTGTGCTTAGTGCCCAGAAAGAACGGAACAGCCTTGCAACAGCCTGGATGAAAGTGGGGACCATTATCCTAAGAGAAGTATCCCAGGGACAGAAAAATATGCTGTCTGTTCTGATTGATAATGGGAGCTCAACTGTGGCTACCCAGGGGCGTGGGGGACGGGGGTTAGGAATGAAATGTTACCCTGCGGTACAGCGGACTCTGCTCCGGTGTGGGTACACTGAAAGCTCTGACCTCACTGCTGTATGATACGCACATGTGATGGAATTCATTGTGTACCCCCAAATCTGTTCAAATATAAAGGAAAAACTGTGGAACAGTTGAGATAGGAACTGAGATGTAGGCAGAGTAGCAAAGATGAGGGACAGTCTCTGTGGGGATAGGCAGGTGACAGACGGGGTCCTCATCTGTCCGTCCTCAGCAGGGGACAAAATCACGGGTGACAGAATCACAGGCCTTCATCACAGAGGACACGTGCTGATCGGTGCTCGGGGAGCTTTGGCCCTTGGTTTCCCCGAGGAGTGTCACAGCCTGGGGTGGAGTGTGGCTGAGGAATAGATAGCAAGGTCACTGAGAATTGGGGAGTGGCGCAGAGGCCTTGGCTGAGTCAAGGGATGGGGAGTCTAGGATCAGCGGTGGCTGATGGCAACATTCTGGCCGGGGCGGGGGGCAGGCTGCTGGGTGACAGAAAAAGGAGAAAAGACAGCAGGTCTAGCTCACAGGAACCTAGAGCAGGAGTCATGACATGAGCTAGAAGTAGGGATTCGGAGAAGGCCGTCTGGATGCCAGGCAGGGCGCTCTGAGGTTAGTCCCTCTGGTGGGCTCAGGGACAGAGACCCGGCTAACCGTGGTGGCGGGTGCCTAGAATGAAGCCCCAGCTTCTCCTTGCCATGTTTTCCAGCTGTGACATTAGAGCAGTTGAGTGTCTGAAGGAGGTGAAGGACACTGGTGGTGTAGTGCGTGGTTGACAGCAGGGACAAGAAAACACCTTGCTCTTTGTTTTCTGGATTGAGAGAAGACACAGAATATGTTTACCGATGTTTGGACACACTTGGCTTTGAACCCAGAGGTATACCATGTTTAAACCAGGGGTATACTGTGTTTAGGCCTGGGGGGCGGGCTCAGTGAACATGAGGTGGCAGAGCTGCGATGCTCCATGTGTCCAGGTCCATCTGGGGACACGGCTGGTGCCAGCTACCCCCTACCTGTCACCTGCTTGCTGCCCATGGCTTCCTAGGCTCTGAAAACTGTGGCTTTTCTTCTGTTCCTTGAATACGCTAAGTTCGTTCCTACCACAGAAACTTGGAGTTTGCCTTTCTTCCTTCTTTGTGGAAAACTCTTCCTCCAGGTCATCGGATGGCTTTCTGCTCTGCTGGCTGCCTCTTTCTCATCACTGGAGTCTTCACTTAAATGTCACTTCCTCAGATAAGTCACCACTGCATAACTGCATAGAGTATCTGAGTGGCTACCTCCCTCTCAGGTCACTTTCTGTGCCATGACTCAGAGCGATGTCCTTCTTGGGACGTCCAACACTCTGTACTTGTTATTACTATGGCTGTCTTACCCTTGTGCTTGGTACTATCTGTCTCTCCCCTTCTGTGAGTTCTGTGAGGGTAGAGACCTTGACCTTGCTGTTCTTCTGCCAAGCCTCAGAGTCTCAAGCAGTGTTTTCCAACCTTTCTTATCTCATGGCAAACTTGAATCTACAAATTTCCATAGAACACTTAAATGATGTTGATCAAAAAAAAAAAAGGGTTAAAACGAATATGCTTACTGTGCTTTGAACTTCTTTCGAAAATAATTTAGTTAATGATCATTAAACACTTTCGAGGCACACCTAGGACCCTCTCATGGCCCACCTGTGTGCTGCAGTATAGCAGTTGACAATCACTGGTCTAGAGCATAGTGGATGGTCCATAAAATTGTTGTATCTGAATGGAGCAAGAAGATGCAAGGATGTGAAGGACTGGGAGAGATGACAGCTGAGACCTCTGCAAGGCATCGGCCACCACTTGCAGTGAGAAGATGAAAGCTGCGGGCCAGGAAAATAACAGTAAGAGAAAATGTAAATCAGTGACTGATTATGAAATACCAATTCCAGCCTCAGAGGCAGAAAGTAGATCCTGTGTTGAGGGAGAAGAAGGAGACTCCCGAAGGCACGATGTATCTGAGAGCTTGCACGCATGGCCAAAAGAAAGAGCTAGAACATTGGAAATACAAATCAGAGCAAGGGAAGTTAAAATAAGAGTTGCATTAAAAAAAACAAGTTTGAAGGCGAGAAATGGCAGCATAATGACAATGGCAAAATGAAGATGAGGAAAGGAAAATCACAGAGTTCATTGATGTTCAATCCATTTAGTGCTGGAGGTGTTTAGACCTCTGAGGATGGTTGGGCTGTGATGAGCAGGACATGGGTAAGGCAGGGAGTGAGGGAGGGGTGAGAACCTTTGTCGTCAAGCGGCGACTTTCTCTTTGAAGATATCGACAAGATCTTGGGTAAAGATGGAGAAGAAGGCAGGTGGATAAGGAAGGCTTTCAAGGTCTAGAGCAGAAAGAGTCATCCTGGGGTTGTAGGCGTAGGATCCAATCAGGCAGGCTATTTAGCAAGGAGAATGGCAGAATTAAAGAGAGAAATTCATTGAGGTTTGGTAATTATAGTACAAGCGGGAAGATAATAATCTTCCCCCTATATTACATCATTGTTAAATCTCAATAATTTTAAATATAATTAACCTTTAATAACGCTTTAGATTTAATAATATAGTTATTGCATGGGAATTGTCTACAAGCCATTATAAATCTATTTGTTTAGGTTTACCAACCAGCTAATAAAGTGTGAGTGTGTAGTTCAGGTGGTGAGTTTCACAGCCTGCAGTGTGCTCATTAAATCTCTCACTCAATGTAATTGATTGTAAAATCCACCTCAGAACACACCAAATAAAGAGTATTTTATAACAAGTTAATTTTCAAAAGTTTTCTTTCAGTTATTATTTCCTATTTTTTTCCTCCTTCTTCCCTGTAAATATTCACCTTGAAGAGCTCCCTCCACCAGCAAAAATAAAAACAAACAAAAAACCAAAACCAAAACAACAACAACAAAATTCTACTATTTCAGGAATTAGAAAATGTGATTTGTTTTAGCAAGTCCTGTTTTCACTCTAGAATGTAAGACGCTGGTTTACAAATTATCAAGGAGACAAAAAAAATGTTCATTTTGGGTGAAATGCTAATTTTTCCTGTATCTATCATTTTTTATTTGAAGGATAGGGGAGAAGGAGGCTTCTCAAATATCAAAATAGTTCCTTTTCCCAAATATATCTTTGAACCTGAAAACTCGAAAGCATATTTAGATGTCAATACAAGTAGACCTAAACTCCTATGTTGCCAATTATCGTATCTAAACAAAACAGAACACTTTTCCTTTTTTGAGTCAAGATGTTTCTACATTCACTGCATGAAATAAAATCTCTCCTCTCTCAAGTGGAGATATTGTTAAAAATTGAAAAAAGGAAGAAAAGAGCATTAAAAACATCATTAGGTGATACTGTGCTGGCTAATTTCTCCTTAAAAGGCGTTGCTAAATTATTATAAGAATTGAACCTGAAGACTGAAAAATAAAATCTATTACCCATGGCTCAGACAGAATGACAAGAATTGTGTTTTTACTCCAAGGTCATGTAAAGGGCTCCAGTTCAGGAAAGGACATAAAGTTCATGTCAAAAATGAAAAAGATGAAACAGTTTGCATTTGCCCAAATTTCAAGAATGGCATAGGTTTTCTAGAAGCTGTACTGTAAATGTGCACGTCAGTGGTTCCACTGGGCTCTTGTTATCATCAGATAGTGAGTGAGTGACTAATGGTACAAGATGTGAAGATGTGAGGCAGCGAGTCAGCACGAGGTTATCGTTCGGTGGCCCTTGCTGAGTTTTCCTACAGGCAGATGAGCCTCAGCTTAGGATGGGGTTACATCTGGATAAACTTAGCACACACTGACAAATCTCTTTAAGTTGGGCATGAATTTAGTATACCTGACCTACTGGACGCCAGAGCTTAGCTTGCCTTAAACATACGCAGAACACTTGCATTAGCCTACAGTGGGCAAAATCGTTAACGCAAAGCCTATTTCGTACTAAAGTGTTGACTGTCTTATGTAACTTACTGGTTGCTAGTGAAGAGCAGAGTGGTTGTGTACGGGCACTTGAAGTATGGTTTCTGCTCAACGCATTTCACTTTCACACCATCGTAAAGTTGAAAAATCAGATGTTGAACCACCATAACTGTGGGGCAACCTAGTGCTTAGCATTTGCAGTGTGACTATGAGCTCAGCAGAGGCATAGGGGTGGCCATGAACACTCGGTATAGGGCGATGGTCGATAAATATTTAATGAATGAATAGTCTTAGGAGCAAAGTTTGACAATCTAGTTGAGATGTACTCATCTCATCAACAAACACCTAGGGAATAAAAAATAAGTCTGGACTGACTTCTCTCTATCTCTCTTAATCACACATAAAATGAAGATTCAAAATAAATCAGTAAGAGCCAGAACAAAAACAACAACTGAAACAACAAAGCCTAACAATGAAAACGGCTGCAGTGCTCAGAGCAGTCCCCGGGCTCTTCAATGTCCATCTGTCCATGTGGGCGCGGGTGCTGGCCTCAGCAAATGTCCAGGAGTCATGAGGTTTATCAGTGGTGGCTGCCTTGATGCCCCTGTTTCGAATCACACTCCCCCCATTCTCCAGCGGTCTCAGTCCCCCCAACTCAGTAGCTGCCATCATCTTCTAAACTAAAACATGACATTCTTATGGATTCAGCAGGTTTATAATTTTCTATTTGAACAAATGCTCCTTGAGAACAGATGTTTTTTATCTTTAGTTCAGGGCTGTATCCGAAAGGTCAAGAAGTGTCTGACAACTACTTAAGCATTGCTGGATAATTTTTGAGTGAACGAACTTCTCAGGGACAGATGAGCAAATTCATTTTGAAACTTCATAATTGTTGAGAACAGTTAATTTTTTTTTCTTTAAACTATGGCTTCGTGAAATAATATGAGGTGACCATAAAGTTTTAAACTGCACACGGACTTTATGGCCACCCTGTATAATGGGCACTTTAGCGCTAATATTGGCACTATCTTGACGGAAAAGTTCAAACCGATGGGATGCTCCCAGTGTGACTGTATCCTTTAATTTTAGACAAAAATAAACATAAGGACATGCAGCTTCATAAGGTGGCATGGATGGGTTTAGATCAGTAACAAAATGAATATTTTGGACCCGTTGACCAGGACTTTAGAACCAGACTTACTTCATATTTCCATTGTCTCTTTTATTTCTATCTTCAAGTCATTTTGGAAACATTGCATTCAAGAAAATCTGAGAACCAGCATTTTGACTGTTAGTAGTTGGGAGAAATTCTTAGCCTTCAATAAATAGCTCTAAAGTAAGTTTGTTTACAAAGGAGTCAGGGAGTGTAACCATGGAAGATATCCTCCCTTTATTAAAGAAAAAAAATAGAACTTTTGACATGGATTTACCAAATATTAAGTCTACTTTAATATTTCATATTAACTCTTTAATTTAATTTTTAATTTTTTTAATTTTTTAAAATTTAATGTTGGCGATTCATTGAAGGTACAAGAAACCAGGTTACACTGATTGCATTTGTTAGGTAAAGTTCATATTAACTTTTAATGTAAATATTTAATGCCAAATATTAAATCTACTTAGAAGAGGCTAGTCCAATGTGTTATTTAGTATATTTATTAATTTGGTATATTTATTACATTTGTATGTATTACATGCATGTGTGTTTGTGTCTGTGTGCGTAGAATGCCTTGCTCCAGACAGGACTTTAGGTGCAATACCCCTACTAAATCTTTTGCTTTAGGTCACTTTGATACATACTATATTCAATAAATGTGAGCGATGAGTTTATCTAGTAGTTTTTATTGTGACTTAAGATATTAAGAGGCACCTCATTTGGTTCTTCATTGTCACCTATTCCTGGGAGAGTAGGTGATTTGGAAGCTTCAATATCATTAATTTTGTCTGTCCATCAAGTAGACTATTTTTCTCTTGAATGGCTCAAGGCAGTTTTATGCCAAAACCCTAACTTCCTCACTTGTTCAAACACACAAAAGAGCTTTTAAACCTGGGAAAATGTCATCGAATGTATTCTGCAAAGTTACCTGTAATTGTCTATCTGTTGGTGAGTTTATGTAAAACAAATGTTTTTGAACCATTAAGAATAGAAAATAATAGAAAGGAGAACATGGTCATTACAGATAGATATTTTCATCTTTTTGCTGAGGGGCTTTGAGAAAGAAAAATACGTACGCCTTTTCAAAAGTGTTGAATTTCAAGAGGAACTTCACAAGTTCTGTGGTGTGACTCTGTTCAGGCAAAAGGGTTCAAATAATCGTGCTCATGTAATTGGTCAGTTCTTCTCATCACGGATCTGCAGTGTGAAATGTGTTTGGGAATTCTTGATGATGTTAGCCCTCCCTGCAATCCTCGCCACTGGCCCGTTCTCAGAACTTCTGACACCAGCAGGAACTGTGAAAGAAAACTGTTTTAAATCAAAACAAATAATTACCATCTTGATATGGGGAAAAAAGCCCAGAGAAGCACAGTAGCAATTTTTGTATTAGAGTAAAAAAAAAAAACCAAACTAAACTGTGGGGCGCACGGTGAATGAACCCCCGGGGTTTACAATTAGGCACCCACTCTCCAAATAGCAATGATTGGGCAAAGGGCCCACTCTCTGGGCCTCCTTTTCATAATCTCAGGGTCAGACCAGATGGTTTCTTAAAGCCTTTGCAACCGTATGATTTTTTGTATCTGACTCTCAGGTATCACCTTTTCTCTTCCATAAAGAGTCATCACCCCCGCCCTTTTGCCTGGCCCGATTCCGAGTGTGGGTCTCTGATGACCACACCATATGTTTTCTCCCGATTCTCCTTAGGTTTCACCTCCTCGTCTTCTGTCCCTCTTCCTGGAAGGACAGGGAATTTGGTGTTTGTTTTGGGCTATTTCCCAGCTTCCTCAAGCGATTCCCTTCCTTGTTCAGGAGATAAAGGAGAGCTGACTCAGTGTGAATAAATTCTGCCACCGGGGAGTGTTTTGAGTGTCAGTTTGAGAAGTCACAGAATCAGAAGTGACATTAAATGTCAGTGAGTCCAGCTCCTCACCTGCCGTCTGACTCACCTCTATGACATCTCATCTTTCACCAACAGGTGGGACGCTCTTCCCACCTTCCTCCCCTGACCAGCTCCTCCTCGCTCTCCGAGACCCAGTTCAGGCACCACCTTCCCCCCACCCCTGGCTCCATCCTTCAAGTTGGGGTTGGTGACTGTCCTCGTGTCCCCCCAGCCCCTGGTCTAGATCCTTACATCTCAACTTGTCATACCACATTCTCATGGGGTGCCACATTTCTCTAGCTCATCTATTACCAGCACTTGGCAGAGCACTTAGCCCTGGACTTACCTGGCTGAGTAATTGTTATTGGACACAATTCAGTCCCCTCCATGACACGAGCTCTCATCCCCCACAACTACAAAATATTATGCTGGTCTGAAATCTCCCTCTCCACGGGGCCATACAAAACACGCAGAATCCCTGCTCCACAAGACAGTCAGAAAGACATTGTAGGGCACTGGCAGACATCCCTGGAGTCAGGCCTCCTTTCCTCATTTCCTTTAAGCCGTACTTCCTCGGAAGGTAAAGTCTTTTTTCCCCTATTAGGAATTGTAAGCAAGTCAGCATGTGGTCCCAGAGCCATTTAGAATAAGGATAGACGGACCCTGCCTGTGTCACGGGATGTGAGATGAATTACGTGGGTCCCCCGACTCATCAGCTTTCTGGAACGCTGGTTTTGGTGTGAAGGTTAAATGTGTGACACCCATGCATAGCACAGTGCCTGGCACCAACAGGGCCCGTAAATGTTACCACCACTGAATCTTCTTTTCTTTTCTTCTTTGTATTTTATCATGAGAGCTGAAAGCAAACATCGGCTTTTGAGGCAGCGAGTGTAAAGTCTCCTCAGCCACTCTTTATTTTTCCAGTTTTTGAATCTGTAGAGCTTCAGATAACTTACAGTAATTAGAGACACTGTGTTCCAAAGTAATTTATTGTTTGAAATAAGTTTCACGGGTTTATTTTCAGGTATGAAAGATACAGAACACAGAGCACGTGTGTTCCCAGAGGGCCCTTTTCTCCTGTAGTGGTGATGGTTGGGGGATCTCTGAGGATCTTCCCATTCATTTTTTGCCAGTAACCAAAGGACGCGTAGTTGTACACTGCTTGGTGGAATGAACGACTTAGTTTTTTGGGTGTAGAAACCATTTCTCTATAAAAAGGTAGCCACTGATTTCAACATTGATGGCTCTGCGTTATTGCAGTGGAGTCCACTGGCTCCACTTTAACACAGTTATCTGAATTTGATTTAAAAAATATGATATTTTGGGCTTGGCGCCTGTAGCACAGTGGTTACGGCTCCAGCCACATACACCAAGGGTGTCGGGTTCCAACCCAGCCCACCAGCTAAACAACTGCAACAAAAAAAAATTGCCAGGTGTTGTGGCAGGTGCCTGTAGTCCCAGCTACTTGGGAGGCTGAGGCAAGAGAATCGCTTAAGCCCAGGAGTTTCAGATTGCTATGAGCTGTGACGCCACGGCACTCTACCGAGGGTGGCATTGTGAGAGTCTGTCTCAAAAAGAAGAAAAATTACATGTTGTTCTTATCTAACCATTGCTGTAAGAAAACCTCAGAAGGTGAATGAGTTTAAAAGAGGCCTCTGGATAGAAAGCTGATGTCTCGGAGTTGATGCTTGGGAATGCAGGTGAGCTTGTTAGTGATGGAATAAAAGGGAATAGTTAAGAGGATCAAAGTGAAGGGAAATCGTGAGAAAAGGCTAACTCCTCCGTCCCTGAAAAGAGAAACCCTGCAGGCCAGGACAAGGATTCGAGCAGAGGCCAAGGCTCTGTGCTGAGGAGAAGATGCATGTGAGCAACTTAGCAGGAGCAGAGGAGGACCCAGTGGGCACACAGCTGCCATAGTGGACAGGACGGCGGGAAGGAGGCAGGTTCACCGCGCTGCTCGGTGCTCGTGCTTCTGAACGAGGAGACCCCACAGCACTGCGGGCTTGCCTGGACTCCTGTGTAGTCAATAATATAAATGAAAAGACAGAGGAACAGAACCCAGGTTAGGATGTCGGAATGAGAAAGCAAATGTAAAAGACACACTGAGCTTCTGCTGAGTAGATCGTAGCAGCCATTCACTTACACGTTCAAAAAACTTCGACTTACTGAGCAGCTGTCAGAATGGCCCTCCTCTTTCTGCAAGGATTCGAGGTGTGCTTGTAGGTAGATGTGTAGAAATGTTTACTGAAATAGTCAAAGCAATGGAAGTTTGAATCGTGCATAACCCCGTTAGAATGTGTATTGAGGGGGTAACTGAATCAGAAACACATGCAAATGGAACGGAAGAAGAGGTTGTGGGAGAATGAAGTGCTGGTGTCTATTATGGGTGAATCTATCCTGTCATCAATGGCTGCTTACGTAGGGACAGGCGTGGTGTTACCTCTTCACTTGTCCTGGAGGAAACATCTATGCTGGGCATGCTTTTGTCCCTATAAGGGCTGGTGAGGATAAAGTTTGGGTGCAAACTTCAAGCAGCCCACATGTATGCTTTTCTGGAGATCAGGAATTTATCTCTCTGGTTGGTAGCGTCCTTGGGCTTTCACACTTTTTTAGTTTTGGATGTGGTTCATTTGAAAGCCTTTTTTTTTTTTGCTTGTTTCTAGAAGCAAAACTGTCATTCTACAGGAGAAGGAACATCATTGAGACCTGTGATTTGATGAATAAGATTCGAAGATCAGGCTTTCTTACTATTTAGACTGTTATTCCCCAGAAACTAATCGATTCCAGGACGAAAGCAATCTGAGTTTGATTTGCCAAGTAACATCTTAGGAGAATGTCAACACAGTGAGAAATGGCGAGACCTGTGGGCTCCCTGTGATGGGCAGTGTATATGGTCAAGTTCAATTGAATTGGCCTGTCTCCTGTATCCATCTTTAGGCTGGAGTTATAATGGTATGGGACTTAGGAAGCATCGTAAGTATTTGGAAAGCCCTTTGAAGATAAGAGGATTTTAAAAATTAAAATGAAGATATGATCGCCTTCAATTATGTTTCTTTGATCTCTGTGGCCATTGCATGTTGGGACTTGTCGTTTGGGGCAGTTGCTTCTCTCTCCTTTTTTAAGCTAAGAGGAGTCCCCAGCTTTTGCCAGACACCAAGGGGCAAATGCCAACCTGCTCCAGCAAGCAATGGTCAACCATTTAAAATGCTTTCAGTGGTTTGTAAAAAGTTTCTTTTATGCATTGCTTATCTTGTTTTTATATTAAATGCTATGTTAAGTGGGTGGATGGCCAAGGAACCTGAAAATTAAGGCTGTTGACAAAGAAATTATTTATATCGGCATAGGCAACAATTAGCTTATAGACCTGGCCTTCCGTTCTACCCTCTACCAAAATCTGGCTTCTCAAAGACACTCAGATTTTCCGTAGATTCTGTATTCATGGGAATGTGAAAAATAGCTGCCTGTTAAATACAGAGCAATGAAGACTATTTTTATGAAAAAGTATTGAAACGAAAGAAAACATGCCAATGATTTAAGGTAAAAGTGCAGGAAATCCACACTGGACAGGGCAGAATGTCCACTGCAGAGGGGAGATTTGGGGGAAAGGCCGGCGGCCCCTTGCACTCTCCTTTCTAATGATTTAGGATGGTATGAATAGGTCTGTCAGCTGAAGAAGTTGGTTTGGCTCTCACTTAAGTACGAAAAATAAATCCATGCAAAAAATGAAAACAAGACTTTTACTTCTTAATACTTTACTACTTAATGTACCATAAAGGATCTAGTTGGGAACTCTGAGATGTGTCTATGAGGAGGAGAGAATCCACACCAGTGAGTCATGGGGGCATCAAACCAAACCAAACAGAACTGGATCTTTGTTCCTATTTTCTTTCTTTTGTTTTCTTTCCCTCCCTCCCTCCCTCCCTCCCTCCCTCCCTTCCTTCCTTCCCTTCTCCTTTCCTCCTTCCAGCCTGTTTCCCAGCCTGGAGTGCAGTGGCATCAACACAGCTCGATGCAACCTCAAACTCCTGGCCTCCAGGGATCCTCAGGTCCCAGCCCCCTCAAATGCTAGGATTACTGGTGTGAGCCACTGTACTCAGCCTTATTTCTATTTGCTAATGCCATTTGGTGTTTGGATGGTATGCTTTATTTTAACTTTCTATTCACCCAAGATTCTCCACCCCTCCCCAAAAAAGGCATTTATTTGAGATTCTATTTGGATTAAATCTTTTTATGGAAGTGATAGATTCTTTTTTTTGAGACAGAGCCTCAAACTGTCACCCTGGATAGAGTACCATGGCATCACAGCTCACAGCAACCTCAAATTCCTGGACTCAAGCCAGTCTCCTGCCTCAGCCTCCCAAGTAGCTGGGACTACAGGCGCCTGCCACAATGCCCGGCCATTTTTTGGTTGCAGCCGTCATTGTTGTTTGGCTGGCCTGGGCTGGATTCCAACCTGCCAGCTCAGGTGTACGTGACTGGCGCCTTAGCTCGTTGAGCCATAGGCGCTGAGCCGGAAGTGATAGATTCTTGAAGGAATTTGGGAGGTTATCTAGTTTAACTCCTTTGCTATGCAGAGAAGATGACAACAGTGTGCGTAAGATCAGAATGTTAGAAACACCGGCCTCCCGCCTCCCGGGCCGGCCTCTGTCTGCAGGGGCACCTTGCCCATGTAGCTGTAGGTTCCCGTGATGCTTGTGTAGTTGTGGATCTTGTGCTACTCTGTGACCAAGGGCAGTCTGGTTGTGCACGATGCTTGGACGTGACTGCTGAGGTCCAGGATCTTCCAGAAAACACAGGAGTTGCAGAGGGCCCCTGGTTTACTGGGAGTCTCCCTGGTACGCCCTCTCCTCTGAGCTCTCCTAGTGTTCGGCAGAGAAGACACCATTTACTTCCACAGTCAGCAAGGCAGGGCAGGCAGGGGAGCTCGAATCAGTGGGCAGCAGGAAAGCGCGTCCCTCCAGATTTTGGAAGCATCAGCCATCACCTTGGATTTACTCCAGCAGAGGGGTTATTGCTGAGAAAGTTCCAAAGGTGGATTATCTTCCATTTTTAAATTTCTTTCCACAGTGTGTCACTTATGGCTTTTGAAGCTAATTCTCTGTATGAATTTGCCTGAGTGAAAGCTAGCTGTTAGTTTCTAGTACACACAGAATTCAGATATAATTATGTATTGATTCTCCATCCTCAGTCCTGTTTCATGAAATTAAAAAGTATTGTTGGCTGGGCGTGGTGGTGGGGCACCTGTAGTCCCAGCTTCTTGGGGGGTGCGGGGGGCTAAGGCAGGAGGATTCCTTGGGGCCAGGAGTTGGCGGCTACAGTGAGCTATGATGACACCACTGCACTTCAGCCTGGGCAACAGAGCAAGACCCTGTCTCGAAAGAAAAAAAATTATAGTGAGAACAATACCAGGAATTTTAAGATTCTGCATAAAGAGTCAAATTGAAAGTAACAGGGTGTGGAAGATTTTTCTCCACAGAAAAACACTCTCAGACGGTCTCTGCATTAAAATAGAGCAAACAGAGTTGGACAGAGAACAGGCCTCTCCATTAGCAGCAAGAGGAACCAGGGCCATGTGCTTTTCACGCTCACTGTTCTCGCCTGGGGGTCAACATCAAACCCAGCAGCCAACCTCCCCCTAGCACTCCCCAGATCCTGGGTGCCTAGCCCTACACGTGGGAGTCTGCCGCCCACTCCCCACATCCACGGTCTCAGGCTGGTATAATTGTCATTTCTATTTTTACCGAGGAGGAAACCGGCTCAGAACACTAGTGCAGGCACACTAGAGCCCGTGGGTGGTGCTGGTCGGGTTTAAACTCAGACAACCTGACTGCAGCCTTGGAGAAAAGCTTTTTCTGAGACTAGTTTCTTCTAATTAGCAGCTCCCCACCCCCACCCAGCGCTGTCCAGTAGAGCTCAGTGTGATGAAGAAAAGATTCTATGTCTGCACCATCCAAGGTGTGGGCTGGGAGCGGTTGAATAGACACACTTGAAATGTGGCTGGTGCAACTGGGGGACTGGGCTTTTAATTTTGTTTAATTTTAGTTCATTCAAATTTAAATGTCAATACCCATGTGTGACTGGTGGCTGCCATACTTTCAGGGTGCTGTAGATGATGAGAAACTCGTGTTGGTTCTAGATGATTTTTATCGCTAATCATTTGTCTGCATGAGCTGAAAAACACTGAAATTAAAGCAAAAAAAAAAAAAAGGAAAAAGAAAGAAAGAATGAAAGAGAGCAGTGTCTGTAGCTCAAGGAGTAGGGCGCCAGCCCCAAATGCCAGAGGGTTCAGACCTAGCCCCCGGCCAAAAAAAAGAAAGAAAAAGAAAAAATGCAAGAGAGAGAGAAAGGAGAAGGAAGAAGAGATTCTTTTCTTCCATGAAACACAGAACATTAGAACTTTGGCCAATCAGGACTATTGGCCTAAAGCCCTAGGCAGGTTCTATATTGGAGCTTTCAAGATTTTCACTCCCAAATTGTGTTCATTATATTACAAATATTCTGATCCACATAACACTGATCAAACCTATTTCCTCAGGCTATTCTGGATTTTATCAAAAAGAATGTCACCTCATGGATGATCTGGTGACTTTGACTTAAGAAATATATTTAAAAATCATTGCAGCTCAACATTTTTTAAATTTCCTAAAGAGAACTGCAATCACTCGGAAATGAGTTACCTGCCTCATTTCTGAAGCTTTTGTTTTACGTTGACTTCATTTGTAACTGAGACTATTTCAGAGCGGGAAGAGGTCTCAATGATGAGCTCACTCAAGGAAAGTAAAGGCCGGGCAATCAAGTGACTTGCCCCGAGGTTGTACAGGTCTGTGACACGAAGCCAGACTCTGCCTCCCACCCCCCTTGGCCAGAATTTTCCACACTTCTTGAAACAACCTCCGATAAGGGCCACTCTGTGATCTCAGGTGAAGCTCACCCAGGAATCTCCCCGCATAGCTGGCGTTTTCTCCCTTGCCTCCCGTATCCCATTACTCAACGGAGCTCTGATAAGCCGAAGACAAGAAGCTAGAGTGGAGACTTCTTGATACGATCTCTAGGATGAAAACAATGTTTTCTGCAATTTCGGTGCAGAGATGGGGTGATAGCTCCCTGTGCTAGCTCAGTGTGGAAACACAGCACAAACACGCTTCTGCAGAGCTGACGCAGCGGCTGGCGCCGAGACCCCACCAAGACAGGACAGAACATTCCGGCAACTTGTTTTGAGGGAGGAAACTAAAAAGTCCTTTAACCCCCACTTAAATGGAAACCAAGGCAGAGTTTTTAAACGGACAGCACCCCGTGTGGCGGGGGGACTCGGGGTTCCCGCTGTGGTACACTCACATGTCCGAGGAATGAGAAACGATGCCAAAGGAGAGTCTTTTGAGGAGATTAACAAAAACCCCAGGGATCATAAAATTTAAGGATTTTAAACTGCTTTCACAATATGACCTCATTAGCCTCCAGATTTCTCTGTGAGGAAGGGCATTTCCAAGTTGCACGTGTGCTGCAGTGAGCACTTTAGATTAGGAGCAGGAGGGACGGAACTGACCAGGCAGCGTCTCTGATGACCTTTCGGGCAGAGGTGGGTGGGTTGGGGGCCGACGGTGGGGCTTGTGAGGGGAGTTAGGTTACGGATGTGGGTGTTTAACAGCATGTTCAGAAGCTGCTCTGCTCTATTAGAAAGGGTAAGTAGAGGCAAGTAAAATACAAACGGTGGTCGGCAGGAGCTAGAAAGCCCAGAGGCAACCCTCTCTAAAACGGCAGAGCCACTTGTGTTTTATCTCCACAAATGAACTGCCCAAGGACACCTGTGTCACCATAGAGCCCTCCAAATTGCCTGTAGCTGGACCCTCAGGATGACTCCATAAGCATTGAGCAACTGATCTGGTTGGAAACTAGAATTAGGTTATCAAGGAAATCTACATTTTGAGATGAGGAAAGAAATGTCAAGAAAAAGAGAAGGTAAGAAGGGAGATGGGGTTGTGGAAGTCACTGTGAGGAGATAAAGGCACTCAGAGTTCAAAATGAAATGTTCCTAGGTGCTTTGCGCTAATAGCGCATCAACTGTAAAGTCAGAGACAGAGCCCAGAGGGGCGGCCCGGGAGATTTCGGCAGATGTGGTATCATCAGACCTGGGAATGAGACCCCAGTGTCATTCAGAAACAGTGTCCCCTCCAGCCCAGTGGGGAGGGGTCCGTTGGCCCAGATGGAGGATCCAGTTGGCAGAAGCGTCAAGAAGAAGGAGGCCTCCAGCAGATGAAGCGCTCTGTGCCCTTCCTGGTGTGGGGGTGACACCAACTGTCCCCAGCCCACCTCCCCTCCCCTGCTTGGTGGCTGACTCCAGACCCTCATCCTCACATTCTCCTGCCTCTGTATTTCCCATCACTTCCTCCCGCCCCTGGATTCGAAACCAGCTCAGTCCACCTCTTTTCCATCAAAGGCTTCCGGCTTTCCTTCCTCTAGAAACTGCCATTGTTCTCGGGGTCACTTTTCTCCAGAGAATGAGAATGTGGGGGAACTGCCCTTTTTTGTTTTAAACCCATCACACAAACTCACTTGTGTCCCTGAAAGACAGTTTCCAATCAATGCTTGTCTAACCCCCAGGGAAGGCCCTGGATGCTGCAGGCAGGCAGCGTGGGGCCGAATCCAGACTCTCCCGACTCGAGACTTCAGCCAAGGGAGCTGATCAGATCCCTGCTTGCTGTGCTCATGAGGATGAGAGGAGAGGCTGGGGACCCACACTGAGCACAGGGCCGGGTGCACTGTTATCACCGTCACTGCAGAGTGCCAGCCTCGGCTCGGTGTAAGGCCAGGGTGTTCCAGCCCAGACGCTCCTATGGCTACACATGCCAATATTTTAATCTAATTTTTCTATCTTTAAAATAAAATCCACAATGACTATTTCTTCTCTACTTGGACTATTGTGAGAGTCCCTGTGTTCGTACGCATTAGGAGGCCGAATCTTGGAGGGACGCTGCAATTGTTTTTGAAGCCCTGTGTCCTTGGTGTCTTGGTGTTTGAAACGCTCTTAGCTGAAGAAGACAGTTTCTGCCACCGGGATCTTCCCTAGAAAAAAGGCAAAAATGTAACCGTTGAAGTCATATGACCCAAGGTATGGTCAGGAGGGGAGCTGAGCCCCAGGCCAATGCTTCCTCTTACGAGTCACTCCCTGCCTGGCTTTGTCCCTCTGTCCAGGGACATTTGGAGATAAATCAGGAATTTAGGAATGCAAAATTAGCAGGTGCAGGAAGGAGAGTTTCAAGTCATAAAAGTGAACATTAATGGACAGTAAGGAAAGCAAGATGTTCTTAGAGAGGGGCAATGCTGTCATCGGTTGGAAAACTTTAGTTATCCCAAACACGGAGCCACAGATGGAATCTTTGTGCTTGAGGTTACCTCGTGTGTTGTGAAGCCGCGGGCAGCAGTGGCCCTTTCTGCAATCTGATGAGTGTCAGTGGGTGCTGTGGGGTGAGGGTGTCTATGTCAGGTGGAGAAATGTCCTGTGGGGCTTCCTGGAGCACCGATGGGTTTCTGCCTCCAATTTCTTTCCCCTCTCTACCCCCTGGTTTCCGTTCTCTCCTGTGTAGACAGAATGAGCTCACCCCTTCCACTCCCACCTTCAACAACTGGGTGCTTTGGGGAAGAACACAATTCCCTTCCCTTCTTCCACAAAGGAACAAAATCTGAGATTTAAAGAAAAACGACCCTTTCGTTGTGGCCACCCTCTTACTTCACTGTGGGCTCTTTCTGTCACAACAGACGAAACTCAGGCAGATGTTTAAGGTACTTGAATTTCCCAGGCGAAGCCTCCATATGGCTCCTAAAGCAGTTTCACCGATCGGAGAGGCAGCGGGTGAAGGTGTGGAGCCTCGTGCCTGGGGGGAGCGGCCCCTGGTCCCGGCTTCCCGGTCATCTGTGGCTGCCCCCCCACGCCCTCTCACCAGGCCCCAGGTAGAGGCGGTCACCTGAGTTCACAATTACCGGTTCCATCTTCCCCAGGCTTCTTGCTCAATACCTTTTATGAAATCTTTCCTATGCAGATTGTTTTGGACAAGAGTCCCCCTCCGGGCACTGCTCACTCCCTGTGTCCGCCTTGCCTTTGGTCAGGTGCAGATTCCCCCGGCTGTTCCTGCCGACCCCCTATCTTGATGGAGTCCTAGGGGGCTGCCGCT
The DNA here is from genome assembly GCA_963573935.1 of Arctocebus calabarensis. Classification (NCBI taxonomy): domain Eukaryota; kingdom Metazoa; phylum Chordata; class Mammalia; order Primates; family Lorisidae; genus Arctocebus; species Arctocebus calabarensis. The sequence continues at coordinate 52,532 of CAUYON010154109.1, forward strand.
CCAGGCTCCCCCCACACGCAGTGCTCTCCTCCTTGCTTGGGGCAGTCACAAGGAGATACGAGCGTGTGGCCATCTCTGGTCAGGCTGTCTCTGACCGCTACAGACAGAGGGACCGATTCCCCTTGGGGGCTCCGTTCTTTCTCCATCCCAGCATAGGGCCTGTCTGGGGTGACAGTGGTGTGTGGATTTTGAGCGGAAGAACATTTATTTCATTCTGTTTCCCTTGACCTCGTTTGCCTTTTTCTATCTGAGAGCAAGGATTTCTGTTTGCTTTGTTCTTTGCTATTCCTGAATCAGCTCCTGGCCCAGAGCAGGCACTCGGGAAGCATTTGTTAAATAGATTATGAATCACTTGTCTGGGGTCCTCAGACCTCAGGGGCTGGCCTCTGAATGTTGTCCCAAGTCTTGTCTCACTGTCCTCTCTGTAAAACAATTAGCATCTGTAAGACCTGCCGCACATTTCAGCCTTTTGATATACTGGGAGGTAGGTCACTACGGGCAGGTTGGGAGGATTCTGTCCCCAGCATTCCCATCTCCACCCCCCTAGCATGGAAAATACCTCCTGAAGTCTGTCCCGGGAATTCGCACGACTTCACCTTCCTCGTGTGTTCAGTTGGCCTCTCAAGTAACACCCCAGCTGATCAGCGAGGATCCCTGCGTGAGGATGGCGAGAAGGCCTCGTGGTGATGGATGGCTCTTCAGAGTCTGGCTGATGCTGCTTTGCTGTGATGAATTTGTTTGGGTGGTTGGAAAGCAAGTAATTTTACTCTTCCATGGTGTCGTGGGACCACCCATCTCTGTCTCTGAAAAGGAGGTTCAGCGTTCACACGCACCTTCTTTATGCAACTGGCTGTATCTCCCTTCTGTGGGGTAGACACTTTCAGGGTTGGTGGAAGTGGTGAGGTGGAGGACCAGCTTCCAGAAATCCCCACACCAATTGCTTGTCCTTGGCTCAAACACCTTCACTGTTCCAATTGTGTAAGGGACTTTAAACATTGTTTCTAAATGCTGCTGAGTTAGCCTGACAGGAGGCTGTAGTGCCGGAGGTGGCAAGACGTTCACTTATAATTAGTAATGGAGCACATCAAATGTGTAATAGCACTTGGTGTCCATCGGGATGAAAGGCACTCCGTGAACGTAAGCCGTGATTATTTCTTGACAGCTAAATAGAAAATTTCCACTAAATACTACTTAACAGCGTTGCTTTAAAGGTATTAATTGGGCCTTTCAACTATACAATGCAATTATCAGTCTAATTGAAAATAATTGGTCAACACGGAGAAGGAAAAATACCTAAAACAACCTGGAAGCCAAACATTAAGAAAGTTAAGACTCTTCTAAGTTAAAAGTTTACTTGGTTGAAAATAGCCGATGAGCCTACTTTGACTTGGTAGGTAAACATTCTAGCAAGGTGTGAGATTCAAGCAAACCTATAATTAATCCTGAATACAATGGTTGATAAAGGGGAGAAACTGGTGGATGTCAGCTTACACTTCCCCACATCCCATCACAGATCTTTTCTCCGGCTTTGCAAATGCTATTTTGACAGTATTTCCATGGAATAAATCAAATGCGTCAACCACCCCGCCTTCTTCTTGGTAGGGTGGGGAAGAGGTTTCAGCTTTAGAAAACAGTTTGTGTTGTTGTTGTTGTTATTGTCATCATTCGAGACTCCTGGACTAACGAAGCTCAGTGAATTTTTCTTTTTTTGAAAGAAAGGAGAAAAAAAAGCGGGGTGGGGGGGTGGGGAGCGTGAGCTACAGATTGTGGCAAGCTTTACACGTTGGCACAGCCTTATCAACTGTATTTCATGGTTTTCTGGAATCCTTTCAAAGGAGACGTTCCTTTGTAAGAGATTGTTTAAGCTTCGTATTATTTAAAGCTATATTGGAGAGTTTAGGAAAATTGCTTTTTAGTTTCTCAGACTTTTAAAGCGTCAACACTGATGTTCACGTCCTGTGAATTTATTTCCTTGCTAATGTGGTGTCCTGTGGATTTCAGCTCATATTCTCCTTCCTCCTTGTGGCTGCTTTCCATCCTTCTCCATTCCTGTTACATTAGGGGACATCTGCAGGCCTCACGTCGGGCTTCTACACCGTCCCTCTCCATTGAAGTAGGAGCTGAATGCTGATCCCAATGGCCAGGGACAGATTTCTGTTCTGGCAGGTGACAGTTGGATTCACTCACAAGAGGCCAGGGATTCCATTCAATCCTCGCTGATTTCCAGGATGCTGTGTTTTCTCCTGTGCACCCTTTTGGGTGAAGACCACGTCTATCCTGTATTTTTTCAGTCCTGTACACATTGAGACACACGCTATTACCACCCACACGGTCAGTCTTGCTAAAGAACATAATTAAAATGAACAATCTTTCTAATGGAAAAGAACAAAACAAACCATCTCACGTCCTAGCCAGTGAGTCATTCCTTAAAACAACATGTGATGATGCAGAATTCTATGACAAAGAATTTTGAAATCTCGGAGTTCTTGGTGTTGTGTTCTGCTTTTAGACCCATGGATTATATTCTCTTGTCCCTAAGATAAGAAGTTCTCAAGAATCCTAAATTTTAACAAATATATTTGATTGGTTTTAAGGCTTATCAGGGTGGTAGATGAGAATTATCTTCTTCTGAAGTCTTTAAAAAAATCTGTCAGGATATGGAGTAGAAAATGTGTTATTTTAAGATTCAAGGATCATGGTCCTTGCTCTGCTGTGAACAAACTGGGAGACCTTGGGTACATGAAATAATCTTGGTAAGATTTGATTCTCCCTAATCTTTAAAATAATCATCCCTGTTGAGCTAATAAACACATCTATTGTACTAACTTTTGCCTTAGTCCCACATATATTTACATAAAATTTATCAAAGTGATAACTAATGTTTTCAGGACTAGTGCATAACATTGTGGGTACAAAAGAATGAATCCAAGGGGAACCGCTTTAGCTTGAGCTGAAATGCAGTGACTCAAATAGAGAATGGAAGGTTGAGTTAGGAGCCAGAAGGAAGGGGCGGCTTCCACTAATTGCAGCAATGCCTTTCTTGATAGGCGAGCGTCTGGTGCATTAGAGGAGATATTTTAAAACAATGAAAGTATTTGCTAAATATGGCATCAGGATGGATGTGTGTGCCAATGAACAAACTTTTTTTAATTATGTGAGAAATTAGTTACTGTTTTAATTACTTAGAAAGTGATTATATGAAAGTGTTGTCCGACCCCCTCGCCCTCCTTTGGGTTGCTTGAGCAATTTTTTGAGATCAAGAATGTGTTCAGAGAATAGTTCCTTTAAAAACAACACTCAGTTCCAGGAAATCGAAATTCCTGTTCTTCTCCTGCATGACAAATGCCCGTGTGGTTACTGAGAGTTCTGTAGGAACCTCCGTTTAAAGGTTGTAATGAAAAGTGAATTTCAGTGTTTGAGTACAGTTCTGCAGAAGGCCAGGGAAATGATCAGTGATCACTGCGCTTTGTTTCGGTCATTGTCTGAACTTCCAAGCAGGGACATTTGAGACCTCTACCGACTTAATTGAAACCCAAGATGCTAGAAAAACTTGTTAGCCATCACGGAAATACAGACTGTGTGCTACGAAGCACTATTCCCATGACTTCAGACAAGGACAGAAAAACCAGTCCTCTAGACATGTACGTACCACTCAGGCAAATCATTTCTAACATGTGGTAGTGTGCACCGACTTAACTTCCATCGCCACGAATTATTTCTCATCTGTCTTGTGGCTGATCTACTTTTCTCCATCTTCACAGCTTCCTCCCATAAACTGTCATATGCTAAAAATGATCCTTACAAAACCAGATCCACCCATTGCCCCAGAGTTTCCTTCGGGCCCTTTACTGTAAGATAATGAGTTTGTAAAGAAGCAAAAGCAATCCCTTAAAAATTCCAAGGAAGTGCTCCTCGTTTGGGTGAAATTGGAATGTGAGAGCTGAGTTCCTAAATCAGAAATCACCCAGTGAGTTAAATATTTTGAGACTGAGTTTTGACCAATTACAATGGGAGTGTTTTGACCATTTGATATTCATGAGACTGGGAAGGTTTAAGATGAGCAGCTAAGGGCTAAATACAGGGGCTTGGCTTTCTAATGTAAACACCATTATCATTTGGAAATCAATTAGCTCCTTGCACGGAGGGAATGGGATGACCAGGGCCTTGTGAACTACTATTGTGAGCTGAGGCTATTTGCTTTAATTAAGAGGAGACAGAGTGGATTACGGTCTCCAACTAAGGAGTTGGGGAGAGTAAGAAAATTACACTTTATCCTGGTGAGCAACCAAGGCCCAAGCAGGAGATAGGCTCCGAATTAATTAGCTTTTAATCTGGAAACTTTCTGAATAAGGAAGCCTACGCCACACAATTAGAAAAAATGCAACACAGTGGTCCTTCTAAAAAACTTTAGGCTCATCTTGAGAGTCTGCCCTGGTTTCCATATCAGGCAGATCCGTGTGATGAGTGTTCTATTGTCTGAATCAGAGAATCAGAATGTATGGTCAAAAATCCTGGTAAGCCAGATCGTTAGAGCAAAAATGTTAGTAGCGTTAATGTGAAATTACTGCACTAAAATGTAGGGGGGAAATGTAATACTTTTTTTATTATCTGAGAGGGGGAAAAATGTCTGGTAAACTAGCAATTTGCAAAATCACCTGACTGGGTGTCCACAATCCTCTCTCTTGCTGGGAGTCTTCCGTGTTAAATCCAGCCACTGACCAGTTACCTGTCTTGTTCATTTGATAAACAAACAGCAAGTGCCAACTAAGTGTCATAGTGCCAGGTTATGGACGGTCCCCCGGGAATAAGATGAACTACGTCCTCGGGGAGAGAGCAAAATAAACATGGCTGGTCTGAGCAACAGAAGACTCTGGCTTTGGGAGTCAGGGAAGGTTCTGAATCCTTAAGGAAGGGTAGAAATGTCTGGGTTCTGAATCCTGAAGGAAGAGGGAAACACAGGGAAGGGTGAAGGGGAGAGGTCCAAGCCCTGGGGAGCTGACAGCCAAGAGATGGGCTAAGTGAGAAATGGGAGAGGTGGGTAGAGTCAGATGCAGCTGGTTCTAACAGGTAGGATGGCTCGTGTTATCCTAAGGGCAGAGGGAGCCACAGATGCCTGTGTGTGCCGGGATTAGATACACGTGCATGTTCCAGAAAGATGATTGTGGTAGAAAATGGTTTGGAAAGGGCAAGATTGGAGGCAAAATTCTAGGACTGTTTTGATAATCCAGGACAGATGTTGGTGGCTGGGCTGGAGCATGGTATTTGGGGTCGGCGCACTACACACTGAGCCACAGGCGCTGCCCACCTGTTGCTTATTTCTTCCTTGTTCTTGCGCAATCTCACTGTTTGTACCCTCGACATCCCTACGTCTACTCTGTGAGGTTCTAATTCTTCATGGGCAGTTTTAAACCTTTGTTTCTCGCTTTTGTTTTTTAGCTTTATCAATAGTCCCTACACTCTACTATGAGCTAATGTGTTTGGTTTATTATTTATAATTTATCACTCCTTGATTATTATAAATACTTCAAAAGCAAGAATTGTGTCTCTTAATGTTCTAGTAATTCCCCAAAGACTCTTAACCTCTCAGAGAACAGGGCAAAGTCCTGGGAGGAAATAGTCAACCTGGACTGATGAGAAGTGTAGCAATCTAAGGTGGAAATTGTGAATGTTAAAATCCCTTAGTATTCACTGAGCACTTATCCTAGGCTGGGCAATGTGCTGGTTCATGGAATCCTCCTGCTGCTCCTATAATTGGGGTTGTAAATATTGTTATTAGTCTTGTCTTACAGATGAGGAAACTGAGGCTTAGAAAGGCTAAGTGTTTGTCGGAAGCTCCGCAGCTCATAAATGGTACAGCTGGAACTTACATCTGGGTCTGTGTGACTCACAGCCAGGGCCGTGCGTCTAGTCACCTGTGTCACGGCACATGGAGGATGGGAGTGGCTTCAGTCTAGAGGCGCTCACGAGGACTGATGGCATCTCTGTGCCACCTGAAAGAAGCCTGTGCATCTCACAGCCGTGCTGAGCTGCTGTGCCCTTACCCGGTGCCCATAGTGCCAGGGAGGAAAAGTTGTTTTCACCTTTCCAAAGGTGCAGGCCAGGCCTAGAAAACATAAAGAACCCCAAACACTGACAAAGATAGATTAACTAGAGAAGAGCTCAACATATTTAACCAAAGCTTTACATGACCCACAGCCTCCAGAAATGAAGACCCAGGGGAAACTATCTATGTTTCTGCTGAGATTGGATGAGGACTGCCAGCCATGTAAAAACGGAACCCAAGCAAGAGGGAGAGAGCTGACGTAGTGGACGAAGTGAGCCCAAGGCCTGTGTGCTCAGTCTCCTCGGCCTCCCTGGGCAGCACCCTTCTTCCCTCTCTGGAGCGAGGGTCTCGTGAGCTGTTCTCAGACAAGACAGGTCGGAGGATTTGGTTTTGGCCAGTTCTTAACGTGGAAAGGCGGATGAAGGTTAGGGGCATCCTTGTAGGTTGACCAGCTTTGGGAAAGAGGGCTCCCTGTATGACCAGCTTTGGGAAAGAGGGGTTCTTGTTAAGAGAGGAGTTCTAGTCTTAGGGGAGAAAAGAGAGGAGGAGAAGATGTGAGTAGGTCAGAGAGAGCCCCCGTCCTTCTGTTCAAAGCATACAACATTCCAAGGCACCTTACTTTGGGGCATAGGGTTCTGGCCCCCAACGATACAAAACAAAAAACATTTAAAACAAAGATCAGGGCATTGTGTCGAGTAATCTGTGTGCAGTGATCTGGGTGTGCCCACTCTTTGCTGTGGACTTGTGGAACACAGTCATGCTGGTCTTGGCCAAAATGAATCCCTATGGACACACAGGGTGGAGGGGGGTCTGTAGACATCTGGTCACTCTGCCCTGAGCGTCCCACTTCTCTCTGAACGTAGAGTCGGCCTGGGAACCAGCCTCAGTACCCTGCCATAGACACTAGGGACACGGACACTTAGCCCGTGTTACTGGGCAGCTGTTAGGATCAAATAAGGACATTGCAGTTCCCTTTCTGGTGTCCACTTCCTCAGTGTAGGTATTTTGGCTAAAGGGCATACATTTTCTTAATGAATTAAAGCAAATCATTCAGTATTTATATTTACGGTAGGAGTGGAGTAGAAAATCCCAGGGACACTTCACTTTTGTAAAATCCGATGACTGACATTGTCAATTACTCCATCGAGCGTCTCTCACTGTTACCTGTATGTTTTTTGGGAGTTTTTGAAATAGATAAAGTAACGCCAGTCAATAGCCATAGGAAAATTCAAGGTTCTTGTTTGATTTGGGCTTCTTCCCTAACTGTCCGTGATGAAGCATTTCCCCTCTCAATCCCTTGTAGACATTTACTTAAAGTACAATAAAAGGGTTGCTGCAATGTCAAATTGCTAGAAAAGTTTGCAAACACCTGCTCTTAGCTTTTTTGCTTAGCTTGCTGTCCCCTGGTTACGACTCATGGGTGGGCCATGCTCTGAAAGGCCCTGGAAAGATCTCTCAAAGTCTCTTTACCTGACATGCTTAGGCTTTTGGCTATTGTTTTGTAACTGTCTTATAAGAGAGTGACAGAAGCTGTATTATTATACACTCTTTTCAGATTTGGGTGTTCCCAGCCTCTATATAATTCCACAGTCAAGAACGGGATGTTTCCAGAACCACCTGCTCCCCCTAAGACTTGCCTCAGGCTCCCTGCCCTATTCAACAAACAAGGATAAGCTTCGGTTTTCCTTTAAGACCAACACGAAACCAAAAATTATTCGTCATATCTAAGAGAAGCCAGCTGTCCTTTGCAACATTAATCACAACCTTCCTCTTGGATCTCACAGCTCTCAGGAAAGATTTTGCTACTGCTGATATTTTTGCTGCAATATCAAAATATAGATTTGATTTATTTTTATTTCAAATTAACACGAGGGTTCAAATTTTTAGGTTGCACTCTTCTCATTTCTAAGCTAAAGTTCAAGTTTAGCCCTTCACCCAAATTTTGTAACATTAGATGAGATCTGCCAAATGCAATCCCCTCCCTCCTCACTAGACTATATTTCTGTTATTGTTTATATACTGGTTTGACATTAGTATCGAGGACATTGGATTTTTTTTCCCCATTCTTGAGAGATCCTTTACTAAGAAAAATGTTTTATCTCCATCCAGGTAAACATAAAAGATATTAAGTCTCCATCTTTTCTTAGGGATGAATAGTAAATGTATAGCTTTTATACCAGCTTGAGAGAGACCTTGAAGTTGTTTAGCAATGTGGGCTGGACCCCTCTGTCCTGTGCCTGTGTGCCTTGGTTTTGTTTGGTGAGTAGGATGAGATGCAGACAAGCAATGGGCTGGAATGCCAACTTTAAAAACAGGTGCCCCAAATATGCAACAGTTGACATAAAAAAGCTGATATTCGTTCATATCATAATGCTTATTTTGGGGACTTTGCCCTGAGAACCTACCTGAGGAGAAAAAAGCTAAACAATAAGATAATAGTTGACCTGTCACTTGAAAAGAAGGTATCGGGAGGCTTAGAGGCACCAGTCCTGGGAAAGGGTAAAGTGGGCGAGGGTCCTAGTCAGGGAAGACGCACGGCAGTTCAAAGTGGTGATCGTGGGGGACACACAATGTTTATGGAAAGGTCAAGTGGAACACGCACAGTCCGGCGTGCCGGGTAAGGCGGGGTGTACGTGTCGGCCCTGGGTGCCGGCTCGTCGCCGGCTCTGTTCTGAGTGACACGGCTGACCTCCAGGCCTCTGCTGTCCAGCTGGGACTTCATCATGGGCGCTGGGCAGGAGGCTGCCGAGTGGCAGGAGGGAGATGCAGGGAGCTTCTCTTCCCCCTTCTCCCCAGCTCTGGCCTCCATGGTTTCCACTCTCACCCACGGGCAGCCCCGCATGGGCTCCAGCTTCTGTGGGGACACCCCACCCAACCACAGTCGCCTCACTTTGTGCTGCTGCCTCTGCTCTCGGCTCTGCTGTCGTCCATGCAGCCAGCTCCCTGCGTCCCGAGCATTTCCACTGTGTTCTAAGTCTGCCAGGGGCCTGCCTGCCTCCCCCTTCCTCTCCCCCTTTGACCCCTCCCCTCCCTCCTCTTCCTCTCCCTCCTTCTTTCCCTTCTGCCTTTCTTCTTTCCTTTTACCCTTTCCCTCTCCCCTCTGTACCCCTCCTCCCTCCCCCTCCCTTCCTCCTTCCCCTCCCCCTTCCTTTCTCTCCTCCCCCCCTTCCCTTCCTTCCTTTATCCCTTCTCTCCCCCTCCCTCTCTCCTTCCCTCCTTCTTTTTCCTCTCTACAGTGGAAGGCATTTAATGATGTCTACCCTGTTCCCTCACCTTGGGGACAAAAAACACGTGTGAGGCTGTGATGGGGCCTTTGAGCCCAAGATGCGAGACAATCTGTGTAGCTTTATCTGTGACAGGATAACGTAGTGTGTGTGGCCAGTACCAAGGTAACGACGCCTGGTATTCAAGTGATTACGGGGTCCCCTACTCTAGATGGAGCTGATGGGTGTGGCAGTGTCAACACATGACTTCTGAGGCTCATTACGGAAGCGACGGTGCCTCCCACTTTACTTTCCCCTGGACCACTTGCTCTGGGTACATGAAGTGACCACGTCATGAGGACACTCAACTAGGCCAGTGGCAAGAAACTGGGACCCTCTGCTAGCAAACAATCAGCACGAACAGGCTGGGCCAGGAGGGGCCGCCTTGGAAGTGGATATTAAAAAGCAGGCATCATAGTCACGTGCAGGAAGAGTATGGGAGTCTCCAGAAATGGAGGCCCAAAGACCCAGGGAGGACTGAGTTCATGCCTAGATTCTATGGAGAACGCACAGGCGTGTAGAGAGCTGATTGGACATAAAGAGCTTGATCTCATGTGGGGGCAGCAAGGCCTGTCCACCCAGACCCTCCCTGGTCCCCCCAGCAGCCTTCCTCGGGAGCAGCACAGGACCCCCTGGGACGAGGGTCTCAGGACCTACTAAGAGACAAGGCCAGTCAGAGGAGTCTGTGCAGCCAGCTCCTACACAGAAAGGCAGGGGATGCTTAGAGGGACGTTTCTCGGATCTATACTGGCTTGGGGGAGGAGGGGTCCTAGTTTCTATGACCTGCACTGGGGAAGAAGAATTTTGATTTTGCTTTCAAGGAGTGGGCGGAAGACAGCAGGGCAGGGCAGGGTCAGAGAGAGATATTGCTTCTGAGACCTTCCGGTCTCCTTCATTTTGAAGACCTTAGCAGGCCAAAGTGTCGTGTTTTGGGGTATCGTTTTCTGAGCCCCAGCACTGTGGTAGCTTGACAGCAACTTCATGACAAAACCCAAGTCAGGACCAGCCAGCTAAGATGCCCCGAATTCCCGACCCGAGATATTATACAAAATAGTGAATGTTCACGGCTATTTCAAGCTGCTAAATTTTGAGGTAATTTATTAAGCAGCGATCAATAACTAATATGATGTATTCCATATATTTGCATAATTATTTAGTCATTCAGATAAGTTCAAGTGCCATGCAAACAGCGGGCTTTACACCTGTACTCTTTTCCTCCGTGTGACTTACGAGGCCTTCTTTTTAACATATGCCTTTTGCTATGTGGTTTAAATCCATATCATTTTAGGACAGTTCTTTTCTCATCTCCAAATTTCCTCCTTTAAAACGTACCATGGAAGCAGCCATAATCTTAAGATTATTTTCTTAACGACCTACTCAAAACCTCTCAGCATTTCACATTTTAACCTTTCCCTAGATGAACTAGTCTGTAGATTTTCAAAGCTCTTGCTGATTTGACCGTGGCCACCAAACGCTTTGATTTCAATCAGCACGTCATTAAGACTGCAGTAAAGCCGCCCAGATGCCAAGTCAGTAAACAACACCCAGGGCTCACAGAAGCCATTCAAAGGTATGGGAACCGGTGCTGGGGCTGACAAGAGAGCGTCCTCTCATGCCCCACGGATGCTGGTTTCCTTTTGATTAACTCCTGGTGTCTTTCCTTGTATTCCCAACAGCAGCCGCCTCTGTTCCTCTCTGCTGCAGTCCCCTTTGGAAAATCCATAACCACAATCTTTCCCAGCCTTTAAGCTGCCTCTAGAGAGTTAGGGAAGCTGGCGGGATCATTGTTCACTCAGCAATGGTGCTGCCCCTCCGTGTCCAAAAGCTTGGTGGGCGTGGGTGGCTTCAGGAGCCCGTGAGAAAGGGAAGCTGTAGGTATTGTGTCACATGCCAAAGGTTAGCGGCCACCTGTCTCTGGGGAGGCTTGCCCTGGGATCACTTCTTTTCAGTACTATGTGTAACCTTGGCATGCAATCAGCAGGGAAAATATTCATTATTGCCTGACTGTCTGCCGGAGACAATTTCAATTATTCTGGCATTTCAATGGATGAAGAAGCCCGTTAGGCTGGCCCGGGAGATTAGACTTAAAGGCTCTGTAAATTAGGAAAGTTACAATCAGTATATTATCTGGCAGGCAGCCGTGGAATACACCACAGCAGGCAAAGAGAGACAAATTGCTATATTCCGGTTGTGGTTTTGATATATCAATTTACAAGTTTAACATACACATTTGGGAAAGAACGATTTTGCCTTTCTTAAATCACTTTTAACTGCCTACGCTTGAAGTTTCTGAGCCTGTACCTTGAATCGTCGGCTTGCATTGCTGACGTTTTGTTTTAAAGCCCAATTTCAGCTGGGAAAAAATATTGCCAGGGACAGAGCATGGGAATTAATCTTTCCTAAAGTTATTCAAATAATATAATATATGGCAGTTAATCAGAAAATTCCATTTGCAGAAATGTGAATAATGGTCTATATAAAGGCTTTTTCTTTTATGGGATGTTTTTTGGTCTTCTTTCCCCCCTAGATTTACTCTATTATGATTCTATCTGTGTCTTCAATATAGGTTATTTTACTATACTTGTTTGATGTGATAAGTATGAAAATAAAAATAATTACCAAAATAACATATCATACTTTCAAACCAGTTGTATAAATGAGATCTATTGGTTAAAAAGTTTTTCATGATTTTTCAAAGTTCCTTCTAAACATTTCTCATGTCTTAGAAGTCAGATTTTATTTAAACAATAGAGTTTTAAAAATCTTTTTAAAAAGTGCCTTTATCATTTGACACTGATTAATATTTGGAGTTATGCCTGAAATAAAGTTTACATTTCCTGGGTAGGGTTGTTTTTTTCTCAGTTTGATTTTAAGAAAAATTGTTGAGCTTTTGCTTAATATGAAAACTGTTTTTTGAGCTAGATACTTCAAGTAAAAAAAAGTTTTAATATTGTAATTGACTGACATCTGTAATGTAACAAGTTGAGACATAAATAAATATTAAAATGTGGATATTTTCAAGAAAAATTTACAAGCAGTGTGTGGCTCTGCTGTTATCCCAATACCCTAATTTCCACTGCCTGTATATGAAATTCAAAACCAGTGTATCAAACTCCAGGTGAGCTTCTTTGCTTTGGAAGTATTTACATCTATCAGATCTGGTTTGGATATATTCTCATCCTCAGCTTATTTGAAAAGGTTTTTAGAATTTTATCTTAAAAAATTATGTTGGATATTTGTTCGAAGGTCAAGGGTTGCATTTGAAGGTCAAGGATTACATGCAAGTGACACATGTTCAAATAGCATTTGGCCGAGGCCCTGGCTCTGAGTGCTGAATGGAACAGCCCATCTTCCATCGGACCGTCTCCACAGACCTTGTCAGAAAGGTGTTTATCAATCAATAACATGGAATTCATCTTTTTTTCTCTCTCTTGTTTGCAGAACTGGATTACCCACCAGGGACAGTTTCTTGTCTTTTACAATACCCGGGAAGTGCCCTTCGTCACAGAAGCGGGAGTTTGACGGTGGCCTTACACAGTAACATGGTGCTGATATATTTTCTCATGGGAACCGCTGGGCCAGTTCAGGCAGGCATCTGCAACTCTTAAACGGACAGTTTCAGGCTAGAGAATTTAAGAGTCAACCAAATAGAGATTTAATGCCCTGTAAGATAATAATGAGAGACATTTATGAAAAAAAGAAATCCCAGTTCTTTTGAAAGCGGGGCCCACACTCAGTATTTTGACAGCAGACGGATGGCTAACCGGAGCGATCCTGGTTTACTTCCCGACTTGGGTCTGTCTCACTGGCTCGGTGAGATTGGGAGGTCCCTCTCCAATCTGGTTAATGTTCAGAACCAATGTTTGAGTTTTAGACTAATTATGGGCCAACCACTGACATTTTTTCTATAATGTGAAGACTAGTGCCAGCAGTAACTCAGTGAGATTTAACATAAAAGCCAGATAAAACAATTAAAGTGGAAGAATATTTGATTAAGTGGATCGCTGATTTATAGTGAGGTGAATTGAAATTGAAAGGAGAGTGAACTTTTTACGGCAATCATATATTATGTTCATTATCAGAAACTCGGGATCCTTTGTGCTTTTGTGATTTGAAAAGAAATAAACCAGTTTAAGGAGAGTCATCCTGGCAGGCATCATTTGCGTCTCATTTTGAGTTATGGTTTCTTTTCACTGCAGAGCTTAAATCAATCATATTCAAAAAAACTCATTGCAAAACACGCAGTCGACATTTGAATAGGCAAAAAAGTGCAATAATAAGGGCACACACCAACACTTTGGCTTTAGTGATAGAGCTTAACATACCCTTCAATCACCATTTATTTGGTATTTGCAGAAACTGTAACTGTGGCAACATCCCTTAAGGGGTCTTGGGCCTGTTGTCTACAGGAGCCGTGAGACTTGGTATCAGACCTTGGGAAACAGTGCGACAATCATGTTCCACATGTCTCCTGTTCACAGACAGCCCCTCTGCACCACTCTCCTTAACTTGGAGTTGAATTGCTTCCGAAGCTTGCTTTAGCAGATGTGTATGGTGTGTTCCTGACATCCCGTCCACAAGATACCTGGCTTTTTTTTTTTTTTTTATGTAAACCAAAATGGCTTTTGCAAGTGGACATGTTACATCAGAAAAGCCGCATGTAGTCTACCAGCAAACAGAGGCATTGTCAACACAGGCAAGGAAAAAAAAAACACAGATGGAGGATTTGGGAAATCTAGAGAGCTCTCTAAAGAAAAGATTAAAAAAGCGATTAGTTTGGCTTTTCTTTCCCGTGGGGTGGAGGGAAGGCCAGGGAGATGCTGATGGCCACAGAGGCGTAGATGGACTCTGGGCTGTGCCCACTGCGTCCTGCACCACCTGTGCTGAGACTCTCATGCTCGGAGGGACCCAGGAAATCACGAGGGAAGTCGGGAGACCGTGAAGCTCTCCAAACTGTTCCTTGCCACTCCGAAGGCACATCTACCTCACATTCATTAATTTTTTGGCAAAATGTTAACTTATTCCTATTCTAAAATATTTTGCATAAGAAGCGGCTGTTAACATAATGAATGACTCAAAGAAAGAGCCCTGCGCTGAGCTCTGGTCCTGACGCTGCCCCTCTCCAAGAGCGTGGCCCTGGGTGAGCCTCACACCTGGTGCCCTCATGTGTGGAGGTGAAGGCCATGGTCCTTCCAGGCTTTGAGAGTCTATGACTGTGATTGTCGTTGGAAGTGGGGGAAGGAGGGTTCATCCCATGAGCTACAACTAAGTTTCACGCACAGAGAAAGTTACGCAAGTGAAGATGCTGGGGCCAACGGGCAAACAGTCTGAGTTCGGGAAGGTGTTTCCCACTTTCCGAAGGCAGCAGTTGTTGAAATTCTGTAACCAGGTCATAAACAGATGTGCGATGAATGGAGAGCTTGTTATTGTCAGAGGGGTGAGCAATGACGCGGGCTCCCAGTTTGGCAGGGACTTTTCGTTGCCAAGAGTCTTCACCATGGAGTAGAGGGAGAGGGACGCCATCTGTTCGTCCTTTCAGGACTGACCTTTCTACCCCTTGGTACGTTCACTTAGGACACCTGCTTTAAAGTCATTCTCAGCCAAAGCATTGATTCAGAAATGAAGAAGCCCAGGCAGGAGGACAGAGGCGAGGGGCGTGCGAGGTGGAGAGCCATGGGGCCCAGCGTGGGCAGAGACGGCCTCTGCTTCACTAACATTTTTTAGTTGCTTCCAAATGGCCTTTTCTGAAACAATTTCACCTCGATACCATTAGATCATGAATATTTTTAAGTTTATAAGATCCAGTTGTTCCTAACACACCCTCAGATTTCTGAAGGTCCTATGAAGAAATACATAATACATTTGTGAGTTTATTAGATTCATCTACACTCACTTTTTGAGTTTCTCTGAGTAGGTCCCAGAGGTAGTGGCAGAGACAACTTATCCATATGTCCCATGAGGATCTGTGGGTCTTGGGCGAGTCCCTTCATTTCTTAGGGAGGTCAAACTGAGTGGTGTAATATCATGAAGGTATTGGGAGGATGAAATGAAGTTTGGATGGAGAGGATGTTCTGTATGGTAAATTGTGATGTACAAAGTATACAGAGATACTTTTCAGACAAGCATGTTCTCAAAACAGTTACCTCCCTTGGAGCTGTGGGAATAGCTCTGTAAAGTGCCCCCTAAAGACCTGGGAGGCAGGAAAGCGGACTGGCCTGAGAGATAGAGGATGGGGAAGGCTGGCAGGTGCCACAGGGCAGCCACAAGGACCACCACCAGATCAGGTCAGGAAGAGCGAGGGCCCCTGAGGAATGTTGACGAAACTTCCATAGATTATCAGATGTGTTTGAAGATTCTGAGAGAAATGTAGGGGTTCTCTGGAGTGGTTTAGATTTGTCCTAGTGAGAGATTCCTAGACAACTAAGCAATTGAAAAACAAAGCAATCATTAATGCCAGGAAAAATGAAAAGTTAAATAAGAAAGGCAATATAAGGGAAGTCCATCCATCACATGGCTCAGCTTTGGAAATTTTCATATAAGAAAGAACAAGGTAAACGCTGAATTCTGATTTGATCAAAATATAATGTAACTTTAGTGAAAAGATAGGGATGAGGCATGTGGGAAATGGGGTGGATGGGGGGAGAATATCTTTTCAGAATAGGAATCAAAATAGATGACTAAAAAGAGAAAGATCAAGAAATAATAACATATTATTATAAAAGTAAAGGTAGGCTCACGCCTGTAGCTCAGCAGCTTGGGTGCCAGCCACATATACCAGGGCTGGTGGGTTTGAACCTGGCCTGGACCTGCCGAACAACAATGACAATTACAACAACAACAACAACAATAAAATAGCCTGGCGTTGTGGTGGACGCCTGTAGTTCCACTACTTGGGAGGCTGAGGCAAGAGAGTCGCTTAAGCCCAAGAGTTTGAGGTTGCTGACATAGTGAGACTCTGTCTCAAAAAACAGCCCCCCCAAAACCCCCCAAAAACAAACAAAGAAAAAAAAGTAAAGGTAAATACTAGAGATAACAAAAAAAGTATACAATTTTAAGTGGTTGGCTCCAGGGAATAGATCTCAGCCACTGAATGGTGGGGGCAAGGACTGGTGTTTATTTTTCTAGGTTTGATAGTAATATCTAACTTTCGAAACCATCTGCATATACTACTTTAATAAAACATTGTATGTTTGAAATCTATGGGTGGAGGGATGATACACCGGGGAAGTGACTGCTTGGTTTTGGCAAGTGTGAATTCACAGGGATGGTGGTCCAAGGTTTTATTGCCTCAGAGCATCCAGGAGTTTGCGAATCCTCAATTTCATTTCCTGAGGTTACTCTCTTGGAGGATAACACAGAACATTATTGGCATATTCAGGATACTGGCTTGGAATTTTACCTCTCCTTTTTCCTATTTAAGTCATATAATTGCCCTTTGGCTATAAGCACAGTCTTCAGGAGAGGATTTGGGATCTGGGGCTCCCCCACCCAAGTCTTGTTGGCGACCATCAGGCTCTTTAACCTAAAAAGGCACCGGGAGTCCTTCTCCTCCCCGCCGCAGCTCGCGCCGAAAAGCCTGGCCCATATGGTCATTGGCCCTCCCTAAAAAAAGGTCACAATAAAGCCTATTGGCCGGTTTGGGCCTGGCCAGCCACGGCCTAAGATAACGTCACCCTCAACCGAACCTCCCCACCCCATGGGTTTCAAAAATTCCCCATAGTCCCCTTCCGCTTGATGTGCGCCTGCG
>CAUYON010154110.1:0-26882 GCA_963573935.1 Arctocebus calabarensis
TATAGTGATCAAGGAAATGCCATGAAGGATATCTGTAACAGTATGATCAAAATATTTCTGAATGTATATGAATCGTGCCCTGTGATTGCACCAATGTACATAATTATGATTCAATAAAATTATTTAAAAATATATATATATATATTTCTGAATGTATATGAATCGTGCCTTGTGATTGCACCAATGTACATAATTATGATTCAATAAAATTATTAAAAAAAATTGAAATTATAAAAGTAAGTTTTCAAACTAAGAAGCTACTAAAAGAATAGAAAATAAGTTTAAAATGGGAAGGACAGAGAAAAAAATCAAACCATCTAAGCAATAAATGTTATATTTTAAAAGTGGGAAAAAAATCAAAATGGGAAGGACATAGAAAAAGATAAAGTTAGAAATTATTGAAATTGAAATGAAATTTATCAAAACATCGGAAGTAATTTTCTCTGGATGATAGGGCTTCTAATGTTTGCTTTCCCTTGACTTTATATTTACCTTCTTTTACTAGATTGTCTAAGAAAAATATTGCTTTCATGATATAAAAATCCTCTCTTTTGGCTCAGCGCCTATGGCTCAGCAGCTAGGATGCCGACCACAGATACCAGAGCTGGCGGGTGCGAATCCAGCCCGGCCCTGCCAAACTACGACAACTATAGCCAAAAAATAGCCAGGCATTGGGGTGGGCTCCTGTAGCCCCAGCTACCTGGGAGGCTGAGGCAAGAGAATCACTTAAGCCCAAGAGTTTGAGGTTGCTGTGAGCTGTAACGCCATGGCACTCTACCCAGGGTGACATAGTGAGACTCTGTCTCAAAAAAAAAAAAAAAAAGAAATCCTCTCTTTTAAAAAATGTCCTATAACACCAGAGGATTTTGAAAGATTATATTCAAATGGCAATATTTATTAAAGTTCCAACAGTAAAACCTGTTTTTAAAATTTGAACAAGCTATACACCAGAAATTCAGTAAACCATATGAAAACTGGAGTGTTCTTACATTTGCTGAAAGATTTACTATCACCCACATCTGCTGTGGAAACCTCTACCCACACTTCCTAGACATAGAAATTAGTGGGAGATGTCTAGGACTCCCCTAGGGAGCCCTGACCCAGTCTGAAGCTGGCCCAGCACTGCCCACTGCTCAGCAAGAAGCCAATACACTGAGACAGCAAGGGTTACAGCAGAAAAAGAGTTTAATATCACCCATGTCCTATGAAGAGATGGGAGGAAGTTCTCAAATCCATCTCTCTGAGAATTGGGGAGAAAGAGGTTTTAAAAATTGTTTGGCTTGCAAATGACCAGGCAATTAGGTCTGCTATGGCTGAGTTCAGGGAGGAACCATGGGAGTGTAGACATTGTCTTCTTTGCTGAGTCAGTTCTTGGGTGGGGGTTGCAAGAGCAGTTGAGTGGAAAGGGGATACCTGGGAAGGGTGAGGTCTAGGAGAATAGATGTCTTCTCAAGGAGATAGCAAGAATACACCTGCGAGGTTGTTTAATCAGTCACATGTGTTGCACATATTTGTTTCCAAGTCTATTGTTTGTCTTTAACTTTATGGTGTCTTTTGCCACATAAAAATGGTCAGTTGTGTAGATAAATACATTTATCTTCTTTCATTTATGAGCTCTGGGTTTCATACCATGTTTAGAAATATCTAATCTTCTTCAAGGTTATATCTGAATAATATTATTCTAAATTTTAATTTTGTCCATACGTATGACCACATGTGTCAGAAAGCCAAAGTGCAGATTCCTCAAGTTGCTAATTATGCCTGTTGTAACTAGACATTTAGGACCTAGGGAAATAACAGGGTGAGTCTACAGAGCAACTAGGCCCACTTTGAGTCATCCTTGAGCTCAGATTCCCTTGATCCCTTACCACTGTAAGCCCCTACTTTAAAAGTAGGCCATGGTGAATTTTGGGGTCCCCAGCAATTTACATCAATTCAGAGCCAGGGTCTAGTGACCCATGAAAGGTTCACGTATGGTATCTTCTTTCTCCAACGAACAGTCACCCAGTAACTGATTATAAATAACCAGGTATGGTGGTTTACACCTGTAATCCTAGCAATTTGAGAGGCTGAAGCAGGAGGATTGCTTGAGGCCAGGAGTTCACACCAGCCTGAGCAAGAGCAAGACCCCATCTTGACAAAAAAAGACAGAGACATTAACTGGGAATGCTGGTGTACTCCTGTAGTTTCAGCTACTGGGGAGGCTGAGGCAAGAGGATCACTTGAGCCCAGGAATTTGAGGTCACTGTGAGTTATGATGATACTGTTGCACTCTAGACTAGGCAACAGAATGTGACCCTGTCTCAAAAAAATAAATAAATAAATGATCACTGAGGAAGACTTGGAGGAAGATTTATGGAATGAAAAAAAAAAAGATTTATGGAATGTACTTGTGGAAATGATACAGAGTTATTCTTCAAGGACACTCAGCTTCCCTTCAGTCACAGGGTTCCGGATCTATGAATTGACTTAGGTCTGTAAACTGAGTGAGAGATCGTGGCTGTCCATGGTCATGAGTCATGAGTCATGTCAGATTTTTGACTACTACAGTACTTCCTCTAGTATAGATCAAACAATGCTTTAGTTGCATGCCCACCTATTTTGTTCCTACATACATAGTAATTAATCAGGCCCAGCCAAAGATCTCTGTAAGCCAAGATATTCTGTTACCTAGCATGTCCCTGTTGCTCTTTATAATAGATGTACTTAGTTTGTTTATAGAGGTTAAACACTACCAGTAGGCCTCTGGAAATCCATTATCCCCACCAAAATCAGGAAGCCCATCTTAGTAGTGAGTAGCACCCCTTATGGTCATACCTTAGGCCAGGTATGACCATAAGGAGAATAAGTACAGAGATGTCCAAAGTTCAAGTCCTCCACTCACTGATGAGGAGTCAGCAGTGATTCTCAGATTTCTCACAAAAGTAAATGCTTACATGTGGTATCAGTCACTGTGATTGGGAACATTAAAAGAAAAGCATAATTGGGTGGATAAACAATAAAATTAGATTTGAGAGATGTTGATTTTGAGATGGCTGAAGGACACCTGAGAGAATATATCCAGAGGCAATGGTCTTTAGAGAAAAGACCTTTATCTGGTATAAAGATAAAGATCTTGAAGTAATCATCGTATTGGTAGCAATACAAACTCTGGAAATGAACAGAGTCACACAGGGAGAAATTGTATAGTGAGACAACGATAAGGTCAAGAACATAATCCTGAGGAGCAAGTCACTTTAGAGATAAGCACTGGCCTGGAAAACAAGTTAAGGAGAAATTTAAACAGTAGGAACAACACAACAAAAACAAATGTCTCAAAAGTCAGTGGAAGAGGAGTATAGACAAAATTTTTTTATTGTAAAAAGTCGAAGAAGATTTTAAGAAATAGTTATAAACAGCATCAACCTCAGTAAAAAGATTCAGGAAGCTAGAGATAAAAAAAAAAGGATTCATCAGGGCTCAGCGCCTGTGGCTTAAATGGCTAAGGCGCCAGCTACGTACACCTGAGCTGGCAGGTTCAAATCCAGCCCGGGCCCGCCAAACAACAATGACGGCTGCAACCAAAAAATGGCCGGGCGTTGTGGCGGGCACCTGTAGTTCCAGCTACTTGGGAGGCGGAGGCAGGAGACTCACTTGAGCCCAGGAATTGGAGGTTGCTGTGAGCTGTGATGCCACAGCACTCTATCCAGGGTGACAGCTTGAGGCTCTGTCTCAAAAAAAAAAAAAAGGAAAGGATTCATCAGCTTTAAAAACCAGAAAGTTGATGGTGGCTGGCAAGAGGAGTTACACAGGAATGGTGAAGGCAGGAGGCAGATTGAGGTAAGGATACAGAAAGCTGAGTGGTTTTCTAAATCAGGACCCTTTCTGTTACCACTGTCAGAAGCCCATCTCAAACTCACTTAATAAGAAAGGAATTAATTGTATACCATACGATACAGAGGTAGAGATAATTTCTATGACAGCCATTAATAGATCCAAGAACACTCTGAAATAAATTCCAGAAGATGATCCAAATTGCTATCTCTATCCGTATCTCTACTCATCTCCTTTTTTCTCCCTCCTCTTCATCTTTTAATTCTGTTTTAATCTGTATATTGGCCTTATTTCCTCCATTTTCAGATATACTTCTTCTAAGAAGCACCATAGTTAGCTACCCAATTTCAAACACTTTCAGAATCATAAAATTAGAAGAATGAGAACAATCTTAGCTCTGGCACAATTCCAATGAGAATTCTAATCATCCATCTTAAGTTGTGTACCCACGCAACCAACCCTGTGATCAGGTGAGTGGAGATTCCTGATTGCACAGCTTCTATCTGGTAGGCACCCAAAATATAAGACAGACACTTTTACTAGTACTCAGGATCATACAGAGTAAGGGAGAGATGTTTCTGAAAAGAAGAGATTCCAAATAGAGATGCACTATATGCCCACTATATTCTATCCCCTGAAAGTTTAGCATTTCTTTTTCTCATACATCCAGTATCAAAAATGTCACCACTTGATGTGGTGCACTATCCTATTTACAAATGAAAATGCACAGATTTTGAAGGAGAAACAACCAAATGTAATGTCATTATTGCATACAGCTACAAATGAAATATGTGCATTTTTCCTAGTTTCAGATCTTTCTCCTCATGAATATGCAACCTAGGACTCACTGATCCATTTAACCACCTCTAACAGATAAAAATGGTGAAGGGAAATAGAACAAAACATTTTTAATTTTAAAAGCCCTATCATCTGGAAAAGAAAAGGAAGGAAAAGAAACAGTAGTCATCAATCCAAAGTATTTATTTCTGGGCAAGGATAGAATGGAGTTCTTGTCTTGGCAAAAAAATTGAGTTACACTAGACAGCCAATATGGCTGTCCCCCAAACCTGTTTTATTTGTTGCCCTTCATGGTTATATGTGAGCAAGATATCCTCAGAAGAGGATCATAAAACAGTAATCTCTTCTAGAGACCGAAGCTCTCTAGCAGCCCACTTCCTGCTAACAAGGTTTATAACAGGTGGGGGCTTACAATTTCCTTTGAGGCTGAAGAAACATGAGTTTCTATTTTGTCAAGGTTTGAAGTTTCACTGATAATCAACTCTCTTGAAACTCTAGTAGGCATTATAACCTTTGGGTTTACAGACATGCACCCCAACCCCTTCTGTTGCCTTGCTATAGTTTTGGAACTTTGCCTTTAGCCCTAGGCACAAATTCAATTGTTGGGCTCTTGGAAACAGACAATAAGTAAAAGCAATAAACCTCTGGTGAAACAAAAACTAAGGCAGAATAATCTGCACCCCTGTGACCATGCTGCAGTCCACTGGCTGACCCTGAGAAATAGGAAGAAACATTTAAATCAGAGAGTTCAAGGCAAGAGGTATTATAGAAAGAGCCCAGGGACTCTGGCTTCCTTCACTTCCCTGGCCCCTCAAGTGTCCCAATTTTGTCTCCCTCCTGTATTTCCCACCTCCTTGCCTTTATGCCAATTTTAGAACAGGGCAGAAATTTTGATTTTGCCAATTCTATGATAAGCACGATTAACTGAATCTCAACAATCTCACCCATGGGCAGAGGGGTCTATATTAACAAATTTGTATGTTGTTCCCTTTCTATTTTCAGGCAGGTCAGTGGAAATCAAAGCTGTCCTCTTTTTTTTTTTTCTCTAAAACCTTACTAATGGTCACAAGAAATAGCCAATATTCTCTAACATCATGATATTTTTTCCTACCAAGTTTCCTAAAGCTCCAGCTTCAAAAGACATTGGCCTGAGATAGCTATGCTGCAAAAAAAGTCGAGTTTAATCAACTTTGTCACTATCGTATAATAAGAAAAGAGGGCTTCCCGCTTAGCCAATTACACATTTTGGAGTCAATATCCTTTTAAATCTCAGTTTGACTTAAAGGTCCTTCTTTCTGTCTTATTTTTAGAAACATGCAATAACTTGCAGTACAGTGTAATGTAGACTTCAATTGGGCTTTAAAATTTAAAATCTTTTCCAAGGCTACTAAACAATGATGAACTTTGTAGATAGATTGACTGGTAATCAAGGTCCTACAAAGAATGTTAGATGGTGAAAAGTTCTGGGAAGAAAAATGAAGCTAGGAAAAAGAGTGATAGAGAGATGAAGTTTTACAGAGGAGCGGCATTTGAATAAAAACCTGGGTGAGGTAAGGTTGCAAACCGTGCATGTATCTGAGGGAATAATATCCCAAGAGAAAGAAGAGCAAATATGATTGTTCTGACATTACTGAACATCCAGTACTTGTCCATGAGGCTGAATCAGTGAGAACAAAGAATGAGGCCAAGTGGTTTGAGGAAAAGGAAAGAGAAGTTTATTAATTTGCTGGCAAATAAGGAGGGTGGCAGACTAGCATCTCAAAGACCACCATCCTGTCTTTAAGCAGGAAAAACAGGGCTTTCTAAGGGGGGGGAGGGTTGGTGATTGGGTTCAGGTCTACGGTGTCACATATTGGGACTTTGGGCTATTGTTACTTAATTATAATTCGTGGTTTCCATTGATCTTATCTCCAGTGTGGATCTTGTGACCTTTCTCCAGACAATTCTGTTGAATCATCTGCCAGTGGTTAAAGATAACAAAAAAAAACAAAGAGCACAGGAGGCTGACTCAAGAAAATCACCTAAGCCCAGGAGTTGGAGGTTGCTGTGAGCCGTGCTACTGAGGGTGATAAAGTGAGACTCTGTCTCTACAAAGAAAAAAAAAAAAAAAAAAAAGAGCAAAGAACATTTTCTGCCCCTTTGATTACCGGCTTTGAGAAGAATGAAGGTTTTAATTTCTTAGAAGGGTAGGGATGTGTAAAGAGACAACTTGTAAAACATTTTATTGCCCTTTTCAGACCTTTACTTTTGTTACAACAGTGCTAGGGCAAGCCTGGCATATGCAAGAAAGAGGAAGAGGGCAATACTTTTCAAGTAAAGTGAGCAATGGGGAGATGTAGGATACATATAATTTACTTAACAATTTCCTTCTAGGGGCATTCAGCCTATTCCCAATATTTTGATTTTATAAATAATTCTACACTCAACATTTATTTCATAAATTATTTATTTAATATAAGCTTCTATAAGTAGGAATCCTAAATTACTGGCTGAGGCTCTTTTTTTTTTCTGGCAGAGTTTCATTTGTCACCCTCTGTAGAGTACTCTTGTGTCATAACTCACAGCAACTTCAAACTCTTAGGCTCAAGTGATACTCTTGCCTCAGCCTCCCAAGTCACTGGGACTATAGGTGCCCACCACAATGTCCAGCCATTTTCTTTAGAGACAGTTTCCCACTCTTGCTCAGGCTGGTCTCAAACTCCTGAGTTCAGGTAATCCACCTACCTCAGCCTCCCAGAGTGCTAGTTGATGTTCTTGATTCATAATGCCATATTAATTTCCTGAAAAGCTGTACAGTTCCCACTTACACCAAAAAATGTATAAACATCCTTATTACCTCCCTCTTCAGCATTAACTATTTTCCTTCAAAAATCTTTGTCAATGTAGGAATCAAGAGAAAAGGTCTCCTTTTCCCTCCAAAGTTTCACTGAAAAATCAGTTTACAAAAGGCAGATTAATTGGAGAAAAGGCTTGAAATTTTTTTTGATAGTGTAGTATCATATATTTGTCAAAAACCCCACTGTCATTGCCAAATGGATATACTATTTTTAGATTGTTTGGCACATATGATGATATATTTTAAAGAAAGGATTTTTTAAAACATTGAAAGAATATATATATATATGGGTATACAGTTGCAGAGTGATCAAAAATTTGTGAAACATTTTGGGAAAATCTATATTAAAATATAAAACATATTGAACTTTCCTCTGTCATTTATACTTTTTTCCAGAATATTATAGGGGTACACAAATTTTATTTGCATAATTTGCTTTTGTACATTTTAAGTCAATGTTATAAATGAGCCTTCACCCAAAATGTGTATGTACGTTGTATCAGTTAGATGTGAATTATCCAAACTCCTCCTCCCAAATATTTATTTAATTAGTATACACAGGGAGAATCACAGTGATTCCCCAACCCTCAGTGGAGTTCAGAAGCTTATGTACCATCCTGGACAAACAGGTCATAGGATAGAGGATAAGATGAATTCTCTTGGGGGGCAATAATGGACTGCTAGGAAAAATGAATTGGTCCACAAAGGTTAACTTGTAAATAGCTCTCTTTGACAGTGAAAGGGCTTGTTTAGATGTGATTGCATTCTTGGTTTTACAGGGAGGGGAAGAAAAAAACAATTGTTCTTGATGAGTCTGGGTGTTAGGCAGATAGAGGTCTGCCTGTGCTTTGGGAGAGACCTTGAGGCTTCTGCTTCAGTTCAGCCTATCAATGTGCCATATTTGGGCATATCAATTTCTGATCTCTAACATCCCCCTGTCTGAAATTTCCCTAGAAGTTTCATACACCAAAAATGAGTTAGTGACTGTTAGAGAAAAAATAAGTTAATAGGGCAGTGGCAAAGCATCATTAAACCAGTTTCCCATGTCAGGGTATAGGCCAGGCCTGTGAAACAGTTGTGTCTCTTTCAGGAGATGACATGGCAAATGGGGTATTCTAGCAGAAGAAAAATAAATGTTAATGTTTGGGACACTCTATAAATCAGTTTCCTTAGAGTCTGAATGGCAGTCAGTTGAGATATACTTGAAGCATCTTCAGTTAAAGTGGAAGTAGGCAGAGACAATCTGATAAGTTTTTGAGCTTCAGCTTGCCAGGGAAAAAGTAGTAGCAATTTCACTGTGTCCAAGTCAGGAAAGTGGAAGAGAAATTTGGAAACATTAGTTTGGAAATTTTTAGTCAAGAAAGAATTCAAGATTTATTCCAAATTGAAATTGTAGGCAAATAATAAAAACTCTAAATTTTGACCAATGAACAGGACTAGAATCTAATAACTATAGTTTTCTTCTAAAACATAAGTTTTTCTGTCTCCAGTCCCCCATTTTTACCAAAGGCAAATCTTTTTGCAAAATAAACTTCAGTCTAATTATACTTATATGCCTGACTATTTGCATAAAGCACAGCAAGAATAGTGATTAGCCACATAGGTTCTTTTTGAGTTGACTTTGCTAACACTTCTTTCTTAAGGAATTTCACATTGAACTTTAAAAAGCCTCAAGATTAGGAAGCCAAGCCAAGGATTTGCCAGACTATACCTGCAATACCTGTAAGAATTGGGCATACTGCACTCTTTGAATTCCCAAGACAACTTGAGGTTCCTGGGTCTGTCAGAAAATGACATTCTTTACTTACCATAAGTCAGAACCAAAGTAAAGGAACTGCATAGACAAAATACAGAGTCAGTCTTTCCAAGGATCTTTTATTGGATCTATAAAGTTGACCTCAATTGCTCAAAGCAGTCTAGTCTTATCTGAAAATATAATCATTCCAGTCAAAGCCTTGGTAAAATAACCAGTGTCTCCAGCTGTGTCCTGTCAGGCCATTTGCCACTCTCCACAAGTTGCTAAAACCTAAACACAGGGGCTTTTACCATTGCTCAAGTCTTTCATCACTGCTAGAAAAACAGCATGCAATTCATCCTACCAAGCTGATATGTTTTTACCTTCTTTGATAAAGTATAAGCCTTCCAAACAGGATGGTGTTCCTTTGCCTTGGGACCATCAGCCACAAACACAGAAGCTCTTGGTCAGTACATTGAGAGCTATTTTTAGGATATTGTAGACTCTATACACCTCCCCAGAGTTAATCCTAGGGCAAAAGGGCTCCCATCCATAAGTACCTCCTCCCTGCACTCCCTAGATAGCATGATCCTGCATAAACCATTTCCATTTCATTGTGAAACTCTTCTGGCACTGCTGTCCCCACTTGAGTGTTTGACATCATCCAGGAAACATGAGAACTTCAGGTATCAATATCATTTTATGTCCTTCACTCATAGGGGTAGCTTCAGTTAATGTCCCATATCAAGGTAGTAAATGATCCTCAAGTAGAAATTCTCTAGTCCAATAGTTGTTCCTGGGAGGCATTCATAGGCCTTTGCCCCCAGCCCTAGTACAGGCTCCACAGAGAGCTAGCAAATCAAGAATTTGTCTCTACCAGCACTCCAGCGTCTACTCCACACTGAGTGGGTTCAGACAATCTTATTGGTTCCCATTTAGCATGTCTGATTGATATTGCTTGAAGGGAAGATTTAGATGCTTTCTTTTTTACAGTGTTAGGTGGGGGAAATATTCCCTCATTAGATACAATGTCCATTCCCATAATACAACCAAGGGGAAGAGATGCAACCACTTCATATGAAGCATGTTCAAATATACCAACTTCCATAATCCTATCACCCTTTACGTTTTGTATTCTAGTCCCATGAACTTCTCTTCTCCATTCCCAGACCATTTTATTCTCTTGTGCATAAGGTTTTGGGTCCCCATCCAGAGGTTGGGCCAAGGAACCCTAGCTCTTTTGTTAAGCTTTATTTTGATTAACCAGTCTAACCATCATCCCAGACAATTCCAGGTGGGACTTCTCATCACAATCTTTCTTTTTTTCTTTTTCCTTTTCTTTCCTTTTTTTTTTTTTTTTTTTTTTTTTTTGAGACAGAATCTCTTTGTTGCCCAGGCTAGACTCCCATGGCCTCAGCCTAGCTCACCTTCAGCCTAGTTCAGCAACCTCAACTCCTGGGTTCAAGTAATCCTCCTGCCTCAGCCTCCTGAGAAGCTGGGAGTACAGCCCTGCAGCATGCCCAGCTAATATTTTTTATTTTTAGTAGAGACAGGGTCTCTCTCTTCCTTGTTCAGGGTGGTCTCAAACTCCTAAGCTAAAGCAATCCTTCTGCCTCAGTGTCCCAGAGAGCTAGAATTCCAGGTGTGAGCCACTGTGCCAGGCCTGCATCATAATCTTTAACTTCTGTTTTTTTTTTTTAATTCCTGTAAACTGAGGGAAACACAGAAAACTGGTTTGGGGCCCTTTAATGTTGGGGGATAAGCACTCAAACTTCAATAGTTTTGTGTTAAGAATTTGTTTTAATCTCTTCAATTTTCATTGTGTTCCTTCCTTTTTCAAATAACCACGTAAAGATTTCTTCTCTGGTGAGACAAGTCCTATGTCTCTCCTCTTTCTTTTTCCTCTTAGTTTCACCTCCACAAATGTTTTCTATATTCATCTTATTTCTTAATAGCCATTTAAAAATCTCTAGCTTCCAAACGGAGTTTTTTGTTTCTCCCTCTACCCTTCACCTTTGTCTTATTAACTAACCTAATGTTTTTATTACTATTATCAGTAAGACTCATGAGGGGAAGCTGAGACATTAAATTTGGAAAGGTATCCTGACTGTCCTTTGATCTTTTTTCTTTTGAGACAGAGACTCAAGCTATCACCCTGGATAGAGTGCTATGGCATCACAGCTCACAGCAACCTCCAATTCCTGGGCTCAAGCGAGTCTCCTGTCTCCGCCTCCCAAGTAGCTGGGACCACAGGCACCCGCCACAACGCCTGGCCATTTTTGGGGGGTTGCAGCCATCATTGTTGTTTGGCGGGCCCAGGCTGGATTCGAACCTGCCGGCTCAAGTGTACGTGGCTGGCGCCTTAGCCCGTTGAGCCACAGGCGCCGAGCCAGACTGTCCTTTGATCTTATAGGAGTAACACACATAGGATATTGCACAGCATTTACCATGACCTGAGTAATGGGCACATTCAATGTGAGAATATCAGTCATCATAAAGCCAGTCCCACATGGCTCAGATGTGAAGTATACCAGCTACTTCGTGTGGGGTGCTCTACTTGGCCTTTGTGGGGGAAGTCAGTCCTCCTTCTCAAGGTAGACAGAACTTACAGTGGCTTTTATCCACTCCACCAGGCTGGCTGTTTCCTAGGGAATAACCTTCTGTGTATCTTGAATGATATATACCCATCTGCAGTTGTTTAATACTGAGCTGTGGGTCCTGTATCAACCCAAACATGCTCTGCCATACTGCCCCTAAATTATATACCCTCATAATACATTTTAGTAAAGGTTCCACAGGAAGTTGATGATATCAGTTTACAAAATACTAGTGTGAACAGTTCCTTCACACTATACCCTCTGATTTCAATAGTTACTTGGTTTTGCCCTTGGGGTATAGCTATGAGGCTAGTGACCCAAGCTCAGGCAGACCAATATCTAAGCCCAACCCAGAACTCTCTTGTACTTTGATTTTTAGCTATTATAGATAGCAACAACCAAGTCTAGGCCTGGAGAACTTCTCATCAACCAGCTTCAAGTTGGAGTGACTCACAGAAGTCAGGGAAACACATTTATCAATTTATTATAAAGGGCATTACAAAGGATACAGATATAAAGATGTATAGGGCAAAGGTGGAGGAAGAGGTGTGCCACCCTCCAGGAAACTCCATGTGTTCAGTTATCCGAAAGCTTTCTGAATCCTGTCCTCTTGGGCTTTTGTGAAGGTTTCATACACAGGCATGACTGACTGTGTACACCAAAAGCACACAATCTAAACCCAGCAAGGCCTTTCTGTTCAAATTCTTCCTGGCCTCTCTGCATGTCTTCTTCCAGAGTACAAGGCAAGACCCTCTCTGGAATGAAGGTCTTTTGAACCATCATCAGATTAAAGGCTTGCCTTGGGCAGGTGAAATGAAGATAGGAAAAGTTGGGGGTGGGGATGTGTGTACAATCTCCTAAGGCCTGCTCCTGAGACCTAAAAGTGTCCCAATATTAAAACAAGGACTGTGAAAATTATAAGCCAGGAGCTGTGGACAAAAATATATATATTATTATATATAAATACCACAAGCAAGAAAGGATTACCAGGAACAGAGATTAATTTGTAAATAATTATTTTTGACAGTGAATGGATCTGCTCAGCTACGGTTGAATTCTTTGTCTTATAGGGAGGGGAAGAAAAAAACAATTGTTCTCCTTGGTGGGTCTGGATCTCAGGCAGAGAAAAGTATATGCTTTTGGAGAGATGGTTGTGAAGAGAGGTTGGGGCTTTATCTTCAGTTCAGCACATGAATGTGCCCTATTAGGGAATATCAGTTTCTGAGTCCCAACATCAATTCGATAAGCAACCATGATGATGCACTGCTTTGATTTATAGTTATTTGGTTACCGATTGACTTGAGCTTTTTCATATATTTATTTGCCAGTTAAATTTCTTTGTGATGGGGCTTAGAACGTGCTACCTCAAATCTGAGAGTTGGAGACCAGAATATGTCATTCCAAGATATGCCTTTTTGGTAAAGAATTATTTTGAACTGATTATTTTGAGAAACTACAGACACAGGAGTAGCTCTAACAAGTTGTCCTTTTATAAGTGAAATCTACATTTATAAAGGTGTCTACCTCTTTGCATGAGGAAGAGAGAGATGACTAAATCATTATAGATTTATAATCAATGGGAAAAGCACAGACTTAAACCTGAGTAATAAGCCTTACCCTTGTAGTATGGCCCACACTCTTGCTTCTGGTTTCGGAGAAGGGTGGTATTTAAGCCTGAAGTCTAGGATAATTCTTAGAGATCTACTCAAGAGACTTATTCATTTCTCTAAGTTTTTCTCCCATGTATACATGAAGTATACATATTATTGAACTTCTGTTTGTCTTTTTTCTTGTTAATTTGTCTTTCATTATAGGAAGTCCTGGCTAAGACCTCATGAAAGATATAGAAGAAAATTATTTTTCTTCCCCTATCCTTGTTATGCACTCTTTTTTCTTTTTATTAGTTTTGCCCATTACCTACTTAGGCATTAGTATTTTTGTTATCAATTCACACAGGCTCTCTCTTAAGCTTGTTAAATCTCATCTGCATTTTTGCTGGATCTCCCAAAATAATACGCAGAAGCAGCTCAGAGTCATGAATATTCTGCTTATCATCACACCCTTCACCATAGTGGGAGCCTCCAGCCACTTACTGGATATTTTAGAAGTCAGACTCATAAAGCAAGTATTAGACTTCGCATTTTCTCTCTCCCTTCTGAGACTAGCAGCTCATTCTATTTCCTTCCTCCAACTATACTTGCTGTCATTATGTTCCTTCCTACTACAAGTTCACTCTGTTTGCTGTTAAACTCATTAATCCATATTTTACAATAGTCTTCCTCATTATAATGTGATTTTTGTTCCACAGTGAAGACCTTGTTTCTATGGTGATACAAGAGAAAGTCTATGCAGAGTTGTTGCAGCTAGAATCTTCACTAACTTTAAGAGCTCATTAAATCTAGTTGCAGTAAGGGGCCAATGGAGATCCTGAAAGTACCCAGCTGAGGTCAAAACTTTATAGCAAAGTTAAAAGTCAGTAGGAAAGCACAGAGAACTCCTTTCTTGTCATTGTCATCACCTTGCATAGGCAAGAAACTTTTCAAACTCATCCAATGTCAACTTAATATCCATGGTTATTTTTCACATACAGCCTTTAAACATTTGGTCTGAGGCAACCTTTTTAGGCAACTTAGACAACTTTTTAAACTATCTTGTTAAGGAAACAGAGAATTATATAGAAGCTACAGAATGATGAATTATTACTAGAAAATTTTCTCCAGAAAAAAAGAACAAACTTTCTTTCATCTGAAAGGTAAACATATAATGGAGAGGGAGAAGTTGAAATGCTTCTACTCCAAATAGTCTGTCTTTTTACTTATCCTTGTCCACAATAAACAGTGTTAAAGTACAATTTTCGAAAGATAACATCATGACTCTCATATAAATATAAAATGAAAGTGAGGTGAAGGTTATGTTCACCAGTTTGATGTAAGCATTCCAAATTGTATATCAAATCAGCACATTGTACCGCATAAACCCATTAATGTACACAGTTATGATTTAATAATAAATAAATAAATAATGAACAGAGTTCAAAGTTTTATTCGACTCAAAATTACTTAAAGAACCAATATGATGTTAGAAACAATTCAAAGAGCATTTTGAGAAGCTAGGTATTTGTAGGAAATGTCAGAATAAGATTTCTGGGTTAGACACAAAACTGGCTAATGTCCACCAAGAAAATAAACCATTATCTTTGTGATCATCTGTTCTATTCGAGTGTTGACCTAAAAGGAAGAGGCTAAAACACAAAATATAATGTAAAGAGTTTATTTGAGCCAAAGTGAGAACAACTGCTGAGAAGAGTCAGATCCAAGTAAATTTGGGTATGAGCTCTGTTAAGCCCCTGTTATAAGCAAGTTTTTAAGTGCAAAAAGGAAGATAGGAAATGGGCTGGTACAAAGTTGTTTGTCAAGAATTCTCATTGGTTTACTGAGATAGAATTAATTAGTGATTAGCTATACATTGTCAAGCAATAGAATGTGAGTTATAGTGTCCAGTGCAGTATTGTTTAGGTTAATTTATAGCTACCTGTAGCAATAGCAAGCAGTTTCCAGAGATGAAGACATAGCTCAAAGAGGGGAGTAGGACATGACTGTTATCTCACTTTAATGTCTCTCTGAACCTGATAATTTAAAAGGACACGCATTACTTACTGTGCAGAAGCTTTTTAGTTTGATCAGGTCCCAATAATGTATTTTTGGTGTTGTTTCAATTGCCCAGGGGGTCCTCCTCATAAAATATTCGCCCAGGCTGATTTCTTCAAGTGTTTTCCCTACACTTTCTTCTAGTTATTTTTATAGTTTCATGTCTTAAGTTTAAACCTTTAATCCAGTCAGAGTCTACCTTAGTTAATGGTGAAAGGTGTGGGTCCAGTTTCAGTCTTCTACAGGTCACCAGCCAGTTCGCCCAGCACCATTTGTTAAATAGGGAATCTTTTCCCCATTGAATATTTTTAATTGGCTTATCAAAGATCAAATAATGGTAAGTAGCTAGGCTCATCTGTTGGTTCCCTATTCTGTTCCATACATCTATCTCTCTGTTTTTGTGCCAGTACCTCTTTCATGTTTACATAGATGGAACTGGAACATATTCTTCTTGGCAAAGTATCTCAAGAATGGAAGAAAAAGTATCCAATGTACTCAGCCCTACTATGAAACAAAGTTACAGCTTTAATATGAAAGCTATAACCCAATTATAGCTACCTACTATGAAACCAAGTTATAGCTTTCAGATGAAAGGTATAACCCAATAATAGCCAAGAACATGGGGTAAGGGATAGGGAGGGGAGGGGTGGGGGGAGGATGGGTAGAGGGAGGGTAATTGGTGGGATCACACCTACAGTGCATCTTACAAGGGTACATGTGAAATTTACTAAATGTAGAATATATATGTCTTAATGCAATAACTAAGAAAATACTGTAAAGGCTATATTAACTAGTTAGATGAAAATATTTCAAATTGTATATAAAACCAGCACATTGTACCCCACAATTCATTGATGTACACAGCTATGATTTAATAATAAAATAAGTAAAAGAAAAAAGAAAAGGACTCTCATTTTTCAGATAAAAGGCTTTTTTCCCCCTTTCTCAATAGAAATTATTTGCATCTCAAACAAAAATTACATATTAACCTCTCCTGAGAAAATAATAAACCAGGCCCATCACTATACTGAAAATGCCCTGTCATCTCTTCTGCCTGTGACCAAGCTCATAATAATTTCCATGACACAGAGTAAAAATGGTTTTTTAAGGGAGAATGGTTCAGTTGGCTCTGGAAATAAAGGGGCCAGTAAAGAGAGATCATCAGAAAGGGATCTGGGGGCCCAAAACACTTTCTCCTGACTCAGGAAGCATAATGGCTCTTCCAACAGCCTCCCAAGGCAGGAATAAGCTAACATTTATGGAACTGTGCCCCTTACCTTTCCTACCCACCCCCATCACCAAAGGGAGAAGATGAATATAGGTACTAAGAGGAAAAAAGCATCAGATGAGCATCCTGGCTTTCTCAGACAGTAGGAAGAAACTAACTGCATGGAATACCTGCAGTAGGTAAGGAATCCACAGGCAATAGCACAGCCCCCAACAAAAAGTAGCACAAAAATTCTTCTCATTGAGAAATAAAAACAAGGGCAGCACCTGTGGCTCAGTGGGTAAGGCACAGGCCCTCTATACCGAAGGTTGCAGGTTCAAACACAGCCCTGGCCAAACTGCAACAAACAACAACAACAAAAATAGCCGGGCATTGTGGTGGGCACCTGTAGTCCCAGCTACTTCCCGAGCTGAGGCAAGAGAATCGCTTAAGCCCAGGAGTTGGAGATTGCTGTGAGTTGTGTGATGCAATGGCACTCTACCGAGGGTGATAAAGTGAGACTATGTATCCACAAAAAAAAAAAAGAGAGAGAGAGAGAAATAAGAATAATCCTAAGCCCCACAACCAACTGAACAGACCCTCTCTTGACAAAGTGAACCCCAGAGAAACCTTAAAACTGAAATTCTGGTGATAAAACAGGATAGGAGGTTGACATGCCTCATTATACCACCTCCCTTGTTAACCACCATTACTCTGTCTTCCCTAAGGGTTGACAGAACCAGCCTCTGGAGAGACTTGGTCCACTACCGATTTCAACTAACTGCTCCATGTTACTCCTCCTGCCTATGGCCAGCATTCCTTCTGGATAAGGGGCCACTGACCACGGTGAGTTTCTGACAAATCTATGGAGGATGCACAGTGAGGGTGTTCATGTCTTCTGCTTCTCCTGTTGATGTCAAAGGGTCAAAAACTCCACCCTTGGCTCGGCGCCTGTGGCTCAACGGGCTAAGGCGCTAGTCACGTACACCTGAGCCAGCGGGTTCAAATCCAGCCCTGGCTCGCCAAACAACAATGAGGCTGCAACCCAAAAATGATCAGGCATTGTGGTGGGCACCTGTAGTTCCAGCTACTTGGGAGGCGGAGACAGGAGACTCGCTTGAGCCCAGGAATTGGAGGTTGCTGTGAGCTGTGATGCCACAGCACTCTATCCAGTGTGACAGCTTGAGAGTCTGTCTCAAAAAAAAAAACAAAACTCCACCCTTTATACTAACACCACCATGTTCTATACGTGCAACCAATGAAGGGGCATGAAGTTCAATTGTGCATGCACACGTTTATCTTTTTTATAAATATTCATGGCCCCTCCTATAGCTTGTTAAATATGTATATTTAGCCACCCTGCTCAGCATAAATTCCTGTTCCTGTTGCCTGTCTCCTTAGGTACATTCTCTCAGCGTCTGCCCAAGGCTATGCTTCCTAGTCTGTCAGAATGGCCAACCTGCAGGCTTAATCCTATATTAGAAATAAATTTCTCCTTTCCAAATTTGTAAACTTCATCATCCTTCAGTTGACACTATTCCTAGCATGGCTACATAGGCTTTTTGAGATCTATAGAGTCAGACGTAGTAGATCGATGGTTTCGGCTTTTAATTTTGCCACATGAGACATTGAAGAGACAGAAGAAGTGATAGATAGGTCAGGACCCTAAGGAGTTAGGTAGGTAAGTTCAGCAAGAGCATAAGACCATGGTGGGATGAAAGAGACAATACCTGTCTTAGTTTGTTCTTGCTGCTATAACAACACATTAGACTGGGCAATTTATAAACAATAGAAATTTATTATTTCTATGATAAATAGATATGGAGTTTGGGAAGGCCAAGATCAAAGTGCTGGCAACTTTGATATCTAGTAAGGACTCACTCTCTGCTTCTTCCAGAGGGATGAATGCTGTATCCTCACATGGAGGAAGGGGGGAAAGGGCAAGGCTGTTCTCTGAAGCCCCTTTTATGAGGACATCAGTCCCTTTCACAAGAGCAGAGCCATCATGGCATGATTACTTCCTAAAGGTTCCAACTCTTAATTACATTATATTTGGAATTAAGTTTCAACATGAATTTTGGAGGAATACAAATATTAAAACCACAGCATTCTGCTCATTCCTCCAAAATTCATGTCCTTCTCTCACACAAAATACATTCGTTATACTCCAATAGACCCAAATATCTTAACTTATTCCAATATAAACTTTAAAGTCTAAGTCCAAAGTTTTATCTAAATAACATCTAAATGAGATATAGCTAAGACTCAAGATACAATTTATCTTGAGGCAAATTCCTCCTCCTGTAAAATCAAACAATTTCTGTGGTTCCAGAATACAATAGTGAGGCAAAGGATAGACATTCCCTTTCCAAAAGGAAGAAATAGGAAATAAGGAGCAATAAGTCCCAAGCAAGTCTAATGCCAAACAAGGCAAATAACATTAAATATTGAGACTTGAGAATAATCTTCTGTGACACCATCTCTCATCTTCCAGACACAATGAGATAGAGATTGCACCCTAAGCCTGGCTCCCATGGCTTTTCTGGGTGCATTCCATGTTACAGTTCTCATGGGTTGTGGTCTTGTGCCTTTTGGCTCTTTCAGGCTGGAGTTCAGACTGGTGACTCTATAATTCTGGGACTTTGGGGTGATCCCACTTCCACAAGTCCACCAGATGGTGCCCCGTGGTGGCCCTGCTCTTGTAGAAGGTCTCTACCAGGGCTCTAAGGCTCTCTTAAGCATCCTTTGACATCTAGTTGGAGGTAGCCATGCCCCACAGTTCTTGTACTCTGTGTTCCTGCAGAGTTAGTGCCACGTGGATACCACTGAGTTAAATCCCCTGTGCCTTTTGGAGGGGAGGCCCAACCTGCATCAGGATCCACTAGAATCATACCTGAGACAACCAAGGAATGCTATATCAGAATGTGTGAAACAGAAACTTGAGGCAGCCCTGAGGAGCCTTGAGATCTGACCTTCTCCAATACCCAGTTCCTCTCCAGTTCTGTGGGTCCCTTTCTTGAAACCATTCTGTCCTTAAGGGTCAAGCACTGTGGGCTTGTGATGGGAGTGGCAGCCTTAGTGAATAGCATTTGGCTTCCTTCTGTCCTTTCTCGTCTCCTTATCAGAAGCTTGCTTGGGCACACCATTGGTGTTTTCTCCTGAATGTGCCATGTTAAAACATGGTTAGGCTAAGAATTTTCAACTCTTTAAATTCTGCTTCCCTTTTAATTATAAACTCTATCTTTAATTCATTTCTCTCTTTTTACATTTTTCTCTAAGTAGTCAAGAAAGACATGTTGCATCTTCAACACTTTGCTTAGAGATTCCTTCCACTAAATATCCTACCTCATTGCTCTGAAGTTCTGCCTTCCACAAATCGCTAGGTGTAGACACAATTCAGCCAAGTGCCTTGATACTTTATAATAGAGGTGGCCCTTCCTCTAATTTCCAATAAGATGTTCCTCATTTCTGTCTAAGACCTCATCAGAATGGCCTTTAATGTCTATATTCCTACTAACATGCTGGTCATAACCACTTAGAAAACCTCTAAGAAAAATGAGGCTCATCACACCTACGGTGCATCTTAGCAGGGTACTGGGGAAACTTATTAAATGTAGAGTATCAATGTCTTTATATAGTGATCATGAAAATGCCATGAAGGCTATCTGTAACAGTACGATCAAAACATTTCTGAATGTATATGAATCATATGAATCGTGCCCTATGATTGCACCAATGTACAGAATTATGATTCAATAAAATTATTAAAAAAAAATGAGGCTCTCTCTACACCTTCCCTTTTCTGATTCCTCACCACAATAGCTCTTTATGGTTCACCCTGTGTCAGTTACCCAATTTCAAAGTCACTTTCACATTTTTAGATATTTGTTGGAGCAATACTCCAACTTCTAGGTACCAATTTCTGTCTTAGCCCATCCCCACTTCTGTAACAAAACTCCTTAGTCTGGGTAATTTATAAACAACAGAATTCATTATTTCACAGTTCTGGAGACTGGGAAGTCCAAGATTGAGGCACCAGCAGAATTCTCAGGGGCTTGCTCTCTACATGCAAGTTGCTGCAACCTGTGGAGAAGACCAGCTCCATTTCCTCACGTGGCAAAAGGGACAGAAGGGATAAGCTCACTCCCTCAAGCCTATTTATTTATTTATTTATTTATTTATTTATTTAGACAGAGTCTCAAGCTGTCACTCTGGGTAGATTGCCGGGGCATCATAGCTCACAGCAACCTCCAACTCAGGCTCAAGTGATCCTCCTGTGCCATGTTATGATGCAATAAGAAGGCCCTCACCAGATGTGGCCCCTCACCTTTAAACTCCTCAGCCTCAAGAACTATAAAAAACTAACTTCCTTTCTTTATAAATTACCTACTCGGGGGTGTTCTGTTATAGTAACAGAAAACAGACTAAGATATAGCCTTACAAGCTAACACAATTGGTGAAGGTTTAAACATGTGTTGAAGGGAAAGGGAGATGGCTTTCTGCATGAGTTGGTTCATGTAGAAAGATTGCCAGGTGATATTAAAAGTCAAAATTATATAGTAAGCTAAATTTTAAGTCAATTTCTCCAATTTTCAACAATACCTTGGCTATAGAAGAAAAGAAATTTGGGCTGATCAAGCTCTGGCTGATCAAAGAGATAAAATTGGGGGCAAAGTGAGAAAAGTAACTGAGGGAACTTACACAACAACAATTGAGTGAATTTTACAGTATAGGCAACATAAAGGAGGAAATAAAGGGGGGGACAGGATTTATAGATTAGGATAATACAGGCAAGTCAGGGTACAGGAATTCGCCATGCTGAAGAGCTAATGTAAGAGGAAACACAGGAAAAGCAAGTGGAACAATGGGAATTTATGGCC
The DNA here is from genome assembly GCA_963573935.1 of Arctocebus calabarensis. Taxonomy (NCBI): domain Eukaryota; kingdom Metazoa; phylum Chordata; class Mammalia; order Primates; family Lorisidae; genus Arctocebus; species Arctocebus calabarensis. The sequence goes on from CAUYON010154110.1 coordinate 21,514, forward strand.
AGAGAGTGGGATGTATACATTTAGTATTTCAAGATGGAAGAGATCTGAGGGATGACAAAGTTAAGATACCACTATAGTTGAGAGGGGTTGAAGTGAAGTTGAGCTGAAGTCTACTGGAATTGAGGATGTCAAAAATTACAAGACCAGAGCCGGGCATTGTGGCTCATGCCTATAATCCTAGCACTCTGGGAGGCCAAGGCAGTACACTGCTTGAGCTCAGGAGTTCAGCTTGAGCAAGAGAAAAACCAGAAGTAGACCCACCCAAGAATGGCCAACAATTTTTGACAAAAGTGCAAGAGCAATCCAATAAGGAAAGGTCATTTCTCTACAAACGGTACTGGAGCAACTGCACATCCACAGGAGAAAAAAGTAAACCTCAAGCTAACCCTCATACTTTATATAAAAACACAAAATGTAGTCTCAGCACCCATAGCACAGTGGTTACAACACTGGTGACATACACCAAGGCTGGTGGGTTCAAACCCAGTCAGGGCCAGCTATACAACAATGACACCTGCAAAAACAACAACAACAAAAAAATAGCCGGGCATTGTGGCAGGTGCCTGTAGTCCCAGCTACTTGGAAGGCTGAAGCAGGAGAATAGCTTAAGCTTAAGAGTTTGAGGTTGCTGTGACACCATGGCACTCAACTGAAGGCAACATAGTAAGACTCTGTCTCAAAAAAAAAAAATTGATTTAATTTCAAAAGTAAATGTAAGAGAGGGAAGCAGAGTCAGAACCAGAGAGATGCATCATTGCAAAGATCCAAGCAGCCATTACAGAATTTGAAGATGGGAGGGACCAAGAACCAGGAAGCACTGGTGGCCTCTAGAGGCTGGGAAACGCAAGAAAATGATACTCACTTAGAGCCTCCAGAAAGGAACACAGTCCGATTTAATACCTTGATTTTGGCCCAATGGAACCCATTTCAGATTTCTGACCTCCTGGGGTTGTAGGATGATAAATTTATGCTGCTTTAAGCCACTAGTTTGTGGTAGTTTGTTACAGCACCAATAGGAAACTAATACACCCCTTCAGACTTGGGAGTGGCAATAATTCCTACCACTGTAGGCCCGAGGACACTGCATCATCCCTAGTTGGTTTCCTAAATGCCAGCCAGTTTGAGGGTAGTTTGATAAAAGGACTGTTTACAATTAACTCAGTTTGAGTTGTTACCAGGTGTCGGGCTAAGCCCCTAAACTGAGCCCAAAGCATTATTGCTAGAATTTGGGTAGCCTCAGCCACCAGGAGGGAGGATATACTTGTCTAAAGACTCAGAAGGGCAGCAAAATAAAGTTTTCCCGAAGAGTCCTAAAGACACTAGTGAAAAGCAGAGCCTTCGGGTGGCAAATTAACCCAAGTGCCAGTTCATTCATCCCCTCTCGTCCAAGTCTGTGCCTTCCCCATCTGCCTTCTTGCAATTCCAGGAAAAGGCCCCTATGCTAGAAATTGGGAGCTCTGATTTATGTGGTCTCTGCCACTGAGTATCCTTTGGAAGAGCAGCTAATTTCTCTGGGGCATGATTTTGCCTCATCTGTTAAAAGGTGGGTTTGGAGTAATATTCCCTTAGTAAATCAGTTCATCTCTGACATCATTAATCTGTATAATTTAATATTACCCTGAACGTTCTGTCCTCTCCCTGTGTGACCCACAAAACTTCAAGGTTCTTTGATAAGATTCTCTTGGCCACATCAGTCAAGCTATGCTACAATAACAAAAAGTTGATGGTTTCGAGGACAAGATATTGATTTCTTTCATATTTAACACTTGAAGGCAATTCCAGGTCAGCAGGGCTGAATTGGGGGTAGGGAGGAAATCTGCACCATAAAGCCACTCACGTATCCAGACTAATGGCATTTCTGCCACCTACAACATGTGGCTTCCAGGGTTAATGTGGTTGTTCCCATCCCAGTCAGCCAAAAGGCGGGGGAAAGCATGGAGAAGTCATGAGCCAGGACTGGAAGTAGCTGTATGTCACTCTGCTCTTATTTTATTGTTCAGAGCCCAGTCACACAGACACATCTAGGAGATACTATTGCTTGGATCCTAGAAAGAAAGAAACAGAAGATTCGGGTGAGCATCCCCATGTCTGCCACAAAAGTTCACACTGAGCGCCTTCATTTCTCAACTCAAACTCCTATAAAGGGCCCAAGAAGCCCACCATGGCTAGTGGGGCTCCCCCCCTCTGATCCGACCTGGTCTCCTGCCACTTTCTCTCTCACTCACCAAGCTCAGTCTCACAGACCTGCTTTTAATTCTGCCAAATCCTTCTGTTTTCTCTCTTCTACCTGGACCACTCTCCTTACCAGATCATTTACATTTCTGTTCCCACATCACCCCTCAGAAACCTTTTCTTGACCATCCTATGTAATATTGTCCGCACTTCCAAACACCTTTACCATAGAATCCCTCATAAAAGAAAGCCTCAGTGGCCAGATATGCCCAGACATGGATTGAGTTCCGGCAGGACTTGGGTTGAAGCCAGAGTACTCCTCACTGTCCCAGCAGCACACACACAAAGACTCTATTTCTAGGGATCAACCTTTTCCTCACCTCCCAGATATTGCCCTGTTGGGAAATAATGGCTAAGAGTTTCCAGAATTGAAGGGAAAAACACCAAATCTCAAGCAACATAATTAAAAACAAATCCACACTTCTGCTCAAAGTGCCTCATAGAGCAATCACAGAGCATCAACGAGAAAGAACAACTTGAAAGAACTTCAGAAGTATTATTTCAGCAAGAAAGAATGTGAACTGTAAGGGGGAATAGGATGCAAGAATCAGTAGTGGCTGAAAGCAATAAAACATGTTGGCAAATCTAATAATCAGTGGATGATAAATCATAACTACTGAGAGGTTAAAAGCTTGGAGGAACCAAAATATGAGACAGCTATGACACGGAAACTAGGAAGAAAAAATGCAGAGGGAAATTAAGACATTCTATTTAATGGATGAGAAGGGTCACCATTTTAATTAGCTCTTGACTTTGATAGAAATATAGAGTTAGATCTGCATGTTTTGAAAAGTTTGCATCTAACCACAAAGAGGACAGAAGGACTGTAGGATATATTATTCCTGAATCAAAAGACAGAAAGGGGAAAAGAAACCAAAGACAAGAAAGAGGAAATGGAAAAGAGAAGCAGAGAAGAAAACCTTGGTAAAGTGGCAGTAAGTCCAAATACATCAGGAATTGCAAAAAAATGCAAACTCATCTATTTAAAAATGGGGGTGTCTCAGATCAGATTTTTCTTTAACCCAGACAAATGCTGCTTCGAAGAGACATACCTTAAACTAAGTGATCCAGAAAGGCTAAAAACAGAAAGCTCATTTCTTCTGTGATTTCCCTCCATGACCTCCATGGACCTGACTTCCCTGAGATGAAATTACACAGTCTCTAATCCCTGCAGCCACAGGTTATCGGTAATGAGCACACTGTGAGTGGCTGTCAAGGCAGCAAATGTGAACCACCTGTGAAGTGGGTGTGAGTCACATCAAAAGTGCTTTCTTTTCTGACCAAAAAGTCTTGAAAGGCTTTGCTGAGGGAAGGCAATTGATGATGAGCTGTGAAGAAAATGGCAATCACCAGTAAAAATACATCTCCAGCATCGCGGGAAACAATTTGACAGGACTGTCGGAAAGTAAACTATAGTTCATCTGGCCTTGAACACCCGTCCTAGTTTTAGGAACACACTTAGCAAGTTATTTATCCTCTCCAAGTCTGTTTCTTCACACATACAATAAAGATAGTGATGCCACCTGTCCAAATTTGGGGGAGGCCAACTAAATTATCTGACAGTGCCCGGACATGGTAAGTCTCTGGTGAATAGCAGTTATTAATTACTAAGAAAAACCTGCTAATACAGCATTGCCCCTCCCAGAGGGCAGTAAACACCAGCCACCAGCCCTGGGCCTGGGCCTCAGCCTGGGTGTACAGAAACTAATTCACACAAACCCAAATTACAGGAAATCGATAAGCAAACCCAAACATAATTTATCTGTCTAAAGTCAGGATAAATGGCAGGTAGACAGTTTCTCCCCAGACTTTCTCTCACTCCTTCCTTCTCCTAGGGGAGCAGGTCCATAGTGGTGGCAGAACCACTGAATTCATGGATTTCTTGAACGTCTTCTGTGTAGGGAAAAGCTTTGCTTTTTGTGTCTTCTTTTCTCCTCCAGGGGAGGCTGCTCTGTGTTAGGATTCACTTCTGTGACGCGGGGAAGATGGACATTCTGCTCCCCAGCAGGAAGGCACTCCACCCCACCTTGATCCCATCCGTTCACAGTGATCCCTGCAGATGGGGCACCTGGGCATGCACTGCAGGGTAGGAGAGAACAGGGAGGAGTACCTCTTCTTGAGCCTAATCCCAGCTAGGATTCAGTTCTTGTCTGGGCATCCTGGCCACCCAGGGACTGCTTTTATGAGGGATTTTATGGTAGGGGCTCAAAAGAGCCACCAGTACCATTAAAATTAAGAATACAGAACTATCTTTTTGTAAGATTTATCCTCTGGTCTAGATCACAGCAAAAAGAGTGATAGCAGTAATATCACTGTGACCCCTGGGAGATATGGGTGCAGACTTCACTGTGTACTGGTACCCAGTGACTAAGTGGCACACTTAAAGCCTTGGGGGATTCTCTCCCACAGAGTACAACCCTATGGGACAGGAGTCCAAGAAGCATAGTTTAGATTGACAACTGAGAGGACATGAAGGATGACAACAATTGGTGTGGTGGCCACCACCAAGATAGCCCCAACAATCCCTGCCTCTTGGGATTCCCACTCTTGTTTCTTCCCACATTGTACCATGATACCATTGTTGATCTGTGTGACCAGCAGCATGGGGTATGGCCACTTGCAAGGCTAAGTCATAAAATATATCATTGCTTCTTCCTTGCTCTCTTAGAGAGACCCAGTTGCCATGTCTTGAGCAGCCTTCTACAGAAGCCTACCTAGTGAAGAACTGAGGTCTCCAGATAATGCCAGACAGAAATTGAGCCATGTGGGTGAGCCATCATGGAGGCAGATCCTCCAGGCCCAGTCAAGCCTTTGGAGGACTCCTGCCCTCGTCAACATCTTGACTGCAACCTCATGACTGACTTTGAGCCAGAATCACCCACCTAAGCCAGTCTGGATTCCTGACCCTCAGAAATTGTAAGAGAAAATAAACTTTGTTGTCTTAAGCCATAGTAGCAATAAAATAACATTCTTTTAGCACAATTATAAACAAATGCAGTTTCCTATAGCAAATTCTACTATGTTAATACAGATAAAACTCTAAATATGTATAATGAAAGTAACTGGGGTTTTTTCTGGTTTTTGTTTGTTTGTTTTTTTGAGACAGAGTCTCACTATGTCACCCTCAGTAGAGTGCT